>VFFE01007221.1:265459-317655 GCA_008921705.1 Burhinus oedicnemus
GTTGGAAACTGCTTTGGGATAGCAATTACCTTTTTATTAGACATTTTTTATGTATTCATTAAAAAAAGAAATCAGTACTTTCAGTGACAATGTGTAAGTGAAGGAAATCTGGAGTTTCTCAGCACAATGGAGACAGCTAAAGTAAAAGAATATTTATGGCAGATTAGCTATATGAAGAAATTAGGGGCCCAATATTCTTTGACCTCTAGCATTTTAACTCTAAGACCCTTTGGAAAAACAGGCAAGCTGAAATACTCCTGAACATCCATCCAGAGATACATCTGCTGACATGCTGTCTTTCTTACGGCTAGTTTTACAAATCAACCAATTCTCATTTGCCCAGAATCATTGGTTGTGTTCCAGGATTCAGAAACAATAATGTGAGAGAAAAACATGAATAAAATAGGAGAAGACTGAGGAATAGCCCTGGCATTCCAGAGCATCTTGGAGGAGAGCTGAAAAGGTTAAAGAAGGAGCAAAAGCCAATTAGAACTGTACTAAAGACTGACCAGCTAGCTGGAAACATGCTTCTTTTAGTAGTAAGCTCACAAAAACTCAACAAAACTTGAGTCAAAAGCAGGAAACTGGAAAAGTTCAAGCAGAAATGCTTATGTACCTCTCTCACCATCCCCATTTCCATTATAAGCCCATCTCCAAAATCAATTAAGCTATTCAGGTCATTCTTTGATTTAGAGGATTTCTCTCTGATGGAAAACAGGACTTCTGCCAAATGATGCAGACCTAGGGTTGAGGAAGAGGGAGGAATAAATAAATCTCTCCACCTCTTATAGTAGCAGCCACAGCTTAAATGGATGCAGGCACTATAATTAGAAACCATAATGGCTCTGCAGTCCTGTGTAAGGACCATCAGCGACACACAGCAGCAGCCAGGCAAGCCATCCGGCTTCCATCCTATGGTGTGTTAAACCATGGGAAAGGAGTGGGGAAATGGAAGAGAAGGCAAGCACTGAATTAGAGTCGTGAAACACATGAGATTCATAAAGCAGAGAACTTGAGGGGAGGTCGATGCTGTCACATCAGCACCACTTCACTGTGACTGGCCTTTTCACCTTAGTCGAGACCTGTTTGCTGAAGTACGGAAATGCATCTGGTTGAAATAAGGACACCGTATTTGTAAATTACTTTCTGTTTTGTTTTGGGGTTTTTTTTGTCTATTTTTGAGGCAGGGGGCGGGAAGCAAAGGGAAAATAGAACAAAAGATAAGCACACATTTATGTTTTGCCTTCAAGCCTCCTCTTACTTGACTGAGCTCGTTGCAGCCCCGTTCAGCATGACTGTCACATTTGTCAGTTCATTCAGCTGTATCTAAATTCCTCTGAAAGAGTAAGGAGTGTAAGGAAGCCATTGTGGTTAAACAGAAAAATTAAGATTTCAAAAAGCTGAAGTTGTTTCCAAGTAGAACACGTAAAGAGAAAATTAACTGTGGCACTAAATGCAGAAATACAGGTGAAAAAGGGGAGAAACCAGCAGAAGGACTCAAGCTATTTATTAAATCCTTTTTCCACATCATGAGGAGCAAAAAGTTCAGCAGAGTCGATAGGTCTGACTGACAGCCAGGATGTGGGAGGAGGGCTGAGAGCATGGGAGGATGTTGCAGGGAGGTTAAATGAATGCTGTGCACCAGCATGAACTGCAGAAAAACTGGGGTGATGCCCACAAGAGAACTCTTTCTTCTGGGGAAAAGGGAAAGACTGAAAGGGGCAACTCACCAGAGCATCTCTCCAAGACTGAAGTTGGTGTGGAAGAACTCATAGTACAGGTTGACAAAAAGAACAGTAACGAGTCAACGAAGCAGAGGGCATTCACCAAGCAATCCAAAGGATGGAACCGCTGAATTACTAACAGCGTATGTAACCTCTCATTTCAAACACCTTTGGTACTGGAGGATTGAAAGTTGACATTTTTATTAATTTTTTTTCAAGATTGCAGGAAACTACAGGCCTGTTAGTATAACAATACCAAAAAGCAGAAACTGCAATGAAGTGCAGAGCCAGAGGGCACCTGGAAAAATAAAATCTAATTAAGAAGTGTTAGCATGGCTTCTGTAAAGAGCAGTCCTTTCTTACAAGCCTCTTAGAGGTCTTTGAAGGGATGAACAAACATTTGTGCAAGGGCCATTCACATGACATAGTCTACTTGGATTTCTTACAGGTTTTGACAAATCCCTTCACCTGAGGCCTTTAAGGATGCTAGCAGCCATGGTACAGCAGGGGTAGTCTTGACAGGTATAAGTAGTTCATAAAAAGGAAACAGAAGATCTGGGGCAATGGTTAATTCCTGCAAAGGAAGAAGATCACCCACCAACAACTGTGCTCTGTGACCCACACTTTTCCACATGTTCATAAGTGACCTGGAAGATGGAGATGAGCAAGGAGGTAAAGTTTTCTTGGCGGTACGAAGTTTATTGAGGCATTAAGAAAAATGGTGAAGAATTACAGTGAGGCCTGGTTGTGATGATAGGTAGTTTCATGAAAATGTCAGCTCAGTGCTTGGCAGCAGCCAAAAAACTAAACCAAATGTTAAAAACTGCTAGGAAAGAAATGCAGAGCAAAACAGATGGCATTGCTATGCTGCTGTGTAAACCTGTGGTTTGCCCATACCTTAATACCACGTACATTTTGTAGTTATGTTTGAACTTCATTGGCTGGACAACTGCAGCACTACCCTATATCATATACCCAGGCCTTATGGAAATGTGAGTCTACAGGAAAATTTCCACTAAAAAGGTAAAGGAGTAACAATTACTGCTTCCTAGTGCTGTATGCAGGACATCTAGAACCAGAAGTATTTCAGTAATATTTGTTGATTCCATCCAAATGTCCAAAGATTTTAAGTTGTCAGAAACATAAAGAAAACAAAAGTAATCTTTTTTCTTTTGTTTGTTTTCAAAGATAAAATTGGGAGAGAGGAAAGGAAGATAAGAATGATCTTGAGAAAGCTTAAATGTTTTCAATACTTTTGTCCAATGGAAAAAAACTTTTGTCAGCTGGTTCTTTCTCAATATCACCAACACTGTGCATACTGAACATAGCTGCAAAACACATATACTGTAGAATTAAGGTTTTGGAGAGAAGTTGGAAAAGCAGGTTCAGAAACAGTGCCAAGCAAAGCAACCTCATTTGTCATCAGCTTTCAGAAACACATTCCCAATCAAAATCTTCAGATACAACTGCAATGTAATCAATACATCTTCAAAGCAATCAAAAAAAGCGTTCTGATGACATATTAGTCTGTGGAATATTTCCTAAGGAAAGATAGTGTGAATTTCATTGCTTTCACTCATTTGAAAATGGACTGTGGAAACACTGGATAACGTAAGAGTGGTCCATCGTTGTGTGACCTTTTGTAGATGACCTTAGGAACATAAACATTTGTGAGCTGGCAGCCCCATTTGATAACGTTTTATAGCAACAAATATCAGTGGTCAAGCTTCTGTCTTGTTTTCTATCTACTAGAGGAAACCTGCAAGATAATGTAAAAAAAAAAGCTTGGCCACTACTGTTGGCTAAAAACTGAAATTATTCTTCAATTTTTCTAAGGGCATATCATTAAAAAGACTGACAAGAAAGCAGTAAATTAACTTTTTAACAGGATTTCACAGGTGCAAAAAGCTGTATACTTCAGTGGAGGGTCTAATCCGCCTTAAATTCTGTACCCACCTCCTTGGAAGGTGTAAGCCTGCATGGTTGTCAAAGATCGTGTAGGATCTTGTGCCACAAAGATTTGGGACGTTTGACTCAATTTAGGGTATATGCACTTAAGATAGAGAACTCATACTGCTCCTCATGAAAAAAATTGTTAGGTCACTATTTTTTATGGTTCCAACATTCTGGATGTAGAAAAGTAATACACCATTTCAAGAGGTATTGAGATATGTAATTATTATTCTTTGGTCTGAGGTCAGAAAAACTACGCAGGGTCACTTAGCACAGCAGTCTGTTACGGTGGCATATAGTAAAGATGCTGAATCATCAAAAAGCCCTTTTACAAGCCCTTTATAAAACTTCATCTCCATGAAGGATGCAACAGCATCTGTGCTCAGTAAAATTTATTGCTGAAGAACTTCATTTAGGATTGAGCAGACTTCATTTCGTTGTTGTACAGAATATCTCAGAGGGATTATTAATATCCCCTCGCCTTTTCCTCTAAGAGACTCAAAAGCTTTTTTAGTCCTGTGTTTGACCTTAATCCTACTTTTGCTGATGTCCTTCTACATCCCCTCGTCTGCCTGGCCCATCCTGCAAGACCTGTCTTGCTTAAATAAATCCCAGTCAGCCACAGCACACCCAAACGCAATAGGAACATTTTTTTTCTCCCTGTAAGTCCTTGCCCTTTTTATAGCCAAGGTCACCAAAAGCTGTGGTTCTGTGGTTAGTTTCACTTACTCTCTCTTTACTTCTCAGTCATCACAAAACCTAGTTCCAAATGGGTTTTAAGTATCTGGCTTTTAGGTTTACCTACAGGCTTGTGCTTTAATTTAATTTAAACCCATTCCCAGGTGGACCAAGCACAGGCTTTCTTGGTGCCTCCTCTCATACTGTATCCATCTTTAAAGGATGCTGCTTCCCTTTAAAGGAAGCTGACAAACCTTCTTGACTCTTAGGTTTGTGGCTGCCTTTGCTTCCAAGGAATGTTGCAATTGGTGCCTTGAGAAACAATTTCATGCCATTTCACTGTATGAAAACATAGTGTCCGGGATGATCCTGTTATGATGAGGCTGCTGTTGCTTTCAGCTGCTATACAAGCACAAAGCAGGCTTCACCCCTGGTAAAACAACAGAGTAAATAGTGCCTGATACTGCCCATATCCAAAACCAAGAATACCAATTTTTCCACAACTCAGCCGTACGCTAAATTTCCAAAGCTTAAAGACTATAAGTTCCAATCCACCCCTTGCCTTTCTCCATACAGCACAGATAGGCTGTCCTAAATCTCTTCCATAGCTGTAGTCCATTCACAGCCCTCACAGAACTGATTTCTTTAAAAAAAAAAAAAAGTTAAAAAATCTTTGTAAAGGATGTTGGTTTTTTTTTTTCCCCCACCCCCAGCCTTTCTCCAGAACTGAAGTGACTAAGGACACAGGCATCTTGGGCATATTAGCCACTCTCTTTCAGACACGTGAGACCACTGGAAACTCTATGTCGGTTACCACGTCCAAGAGCAGATGCTATGCCAAGTCATTCATAAATGCCAGCATTCTTGTCCCTATTTTAACTTTTTTTTTTTCCCTCTCTCTTCCTTTTCCCAAGCCAGCAGGGCTCTCCCTTGCCCTCCCTCCAGCCGATGGCAGTGAGCTCCAGAGATTCCCTGGCTGCCTTTCCTTCTGCTGGCACCAGGCATGGAGAGACGCTCCAGCTCTCCAGCTCCTCAGTGAGCCCCCACGGAGCCGACAAGAGGGGGCTAGCCAACAGCCTGGCTAGCAAGGGCCCCCCTCGCCACCTGCCACAGCCAGCTTCAGCTGGCCTCACTTCTGAATGCTCCCTCCACCCCCTGGCTCCATCCTCAGCTGCACCCACCTTTTGAAGGACTCAAAACCACAGAGGTGACTGAACATGATTTAAATAGATAGCCAGAGGGAGGGCTCCTGAGAAGCAGCAGCTGGGTGCCTACCCACTACCAGAACTGCCCACCTATCCCATGCACCTTGGAGTAATGGGCAGTGCTGTGGACCCACTAAGGCTGACCTGAGCAGGATGAAACACCCCATGGCTTCTGTTCTGGCACCAGCCTTGCCTCGCCCAACCAGCAGATCCACACAAATACCGTTCCCTCAGCATACATTGAAAAAAAATTGGTTTCCTTGCATTCATATTGAATGTGGAACTGCTTGAAGATACTGAAAATACACAAAAGCTCATACTTTTCACCTGTTTCCCACAAAATAGGGTCGCTTCTGTCTGACAAAGTAAACTAAATTTGGGTTTTCTTCAGTATTTCAGTTTTAGTGGAACTAGTGGGGGGTACAAGGTAGCCTCGCTCCAAGACCAGCACTCCCACCACGAATGCCCTCTAAAGCCAGAGGAGGCAGATTACAACACCGGTCATCTCCTTTGATGAGTGCAGATTACCTGAAGAAGGGCTGGACTCTGTCACGGGGAGCCAGAGAAGCAAAATCAGGGAGGAATTGCCACCTGGGCCAGGTCCTGTGAGGCCCAGAAGCCTTATGGGTGAAAGAAGACATGGTCTCCTTCCTCCCTTGTGCTCAAAGCATCATGCTGGGCCTCCCCTGGAAAGCACCAAGGTGTCACCCATGGACGCAGCCCTGGCAGAGATAGCCTGGCTGCTTCCAGGGGGCTACCATGGCTGACAGTGATGCTGGAGCATTGCTGTTTGCAAGCCCAGGACAGGACAATGTCACCACTCTGCTGGAGAGGGAGGAGACTGCTAAAAAGGAGACACGGATCCTTCACCGGGAGGCAATTGTGGGAGTTGGTATCTGATTGAAAGGAAAGGCTGTGGCTTCTTGAGTTGGGAAGAAAAAGCCACTCCACAGTGTTACAGGCAGTTGTTAAAAACGACTAACAGCTCCCGTGTCTGTGGAATGAATTGAGTGAAGTGGCTTGTAGAGAAAATATGCGCTTTGGAATCACTCCTGACAAGGACAACTGACCTAGAGTATCAGAAATTTATCTTTGCATACCAGGATGTGCCCTGAGAATTGAATCTGAAGTAAACAGCAGATAAGAAATTAAACCTGCTTCTCCAAAGTCCTTGCTATGCAGATCTTTCTCTTTCATCTGTGTTTCTTAGGTGCCCTCCAAATTCACTTCAAAATCTGTGTTGCCCTAGGACTTGAGAGGATGCCTGATCTAATGACAGGAAGAGAGGTAAGAGCTCTGACACTTCTGCTGCTTCTGTTCAGAGATACTGCTGCTTCATGAGGCAAACTTTTCCATGATGCTGTAGGCTAAACCAGATGGAGGCAAACCTCTTGTTTTGGAGAGGAGATTAAAACAACATTTCTATTTCTCATTAGTGCTGTAGTAGTGGTCCACTATCGAGCCTTCCCTCAAGATACCAGTGGGTATGAGATAGTCCCTTGTTTGTTTCCTAAGCCAGTGCCTTAATGTCTACAGCAGTCTGGAAGCAGCACAAATAATCGCATCCTGGCTTGGAAGGAAAAGAAAACTTGCATGCAAGACTGAATGAACATCCCAGAGAAGCAGTGACCAATGATTCACTTTGAGTAATGCTGACTCACTTTAAGGTACTTTCCATGTACACACGCACACGCTGAGAGAGTGAGCAAAAATAAATGCCTGATCTCAAGAAAGTTCAAACTAAATATTGTTGTAACCTTTTACTTTACCCAAAGAGAAAAATCAGTCTCCTTTTTATGGAGAGAGACTGTTTGGCAGAGCAGCCAAAACCAGTTGTTTTTGTTTTTACAGGAGCTTCAAATCCAGAGATAACTGTTAAGGACAAGTTTTTAGGGTGTGTGGGGCAGGCCGCAAAATTGCAAGTGCTTAAAGCCTGGAGTATGTAAATATGGGCTTGTAAATGCTGTGGGGTCTCAGCACGTACATCTGTCTTGGGGAATGGGACAAAGCTGAGCACAATGGCAATGACTGTCAGCAGCATTTGCAAACCTTTGTCATTCTGAGAATATCAGAAGTATCTTGCTTGTGAGCCAGAAGCCCCCAGACCAGTTCTTCTCTCCCTGTCCCATAGAAATAGGTCATCGGTGAAATCTTCCCCATCCATGAGGTGCATGTACTGGGCTGAAGGAGTAGTAAAGACCCTGGTCTGGACCAGTGGTACTTCTGTTTCCCCTCCCTGGTGTCTAGATCTGTCCTAGCAAGTGCTCTGCTTAGCTCCACTCTTCTGTTACTCATCCATATCTGCTGCAGCCTTGTCACGCTGTCAGTTTCTACTTTTTTTTTTTTTGAATCCTCTGCAATTCCCCAGGCACACGCTGCGGTTTGGGTACACATCTCATGGTCACAGCAGCAACACACTTCTGTGCTGCACAAAGTCCTACCGTCTCAAGACACAGCATTTCTTGGAAGCACCTTCCAGGCCTGAGAGGCATCCTTGGCCAACTCGCTAGACTTGTGGGATCTCCATACTGCCCCTTAACAGGTCTGAACACTTACTCTCTCTGCCATCATTGCCAAAGCCATCAGGAAGCAATATGCTGTTCCATTCAGCTCCCTGGCACGATCAAGTTGCACAGGTTGCACAGTGAGTGCCACTGCTTTGTGGAATATGTTCACAGATGCTTTCATGGGTTTGGGGTGGGGGTTGGCGAGGTGGTGTTGACTCTCTTTCCTGTGTTTCCTTAATGCCAAATTAATTCCTTGTGAATTAAAAGCCTAAGAAACCAGCAGCACTGTCTCTGAGCTCCCTAACATGGGCACTGAGCTGTGCTGAGCTGCTCTCATGAAGGTGCTGGGAGGCTGGTGGGATGGGGCAGGAGACACGGCTTATGGCCAGGAAGAAATCATGCTGTCAGGCAACAGCCATGAAACTAAGCATCCCTTGCAGGGCTGATTTAGAAAGCAGATCTTCACACAGTGGTTACATTGCCCCTACAGTGCCTTTCACTGCAATAGTCCCTTCCCTGCATACACATGCAATGGGTATAGCTGGTCAGAAATCATACGCCAGCATGTGCACCTGCAGGGAAGTAGAGTAAGTCCCAGCAGCCCTTAATTACCCCCCACCAAATGTTGGCCAAGAGGCTGCCATCATGCCTGGAGCTGAGCGCAGGTACTGCCTGACAAGGGGAAGGATGCAGAACACCTGCTTCAACACAGGAGCCAACGGGCTCTTTATTAATTAAATCAGATAGAAATAAATAATGCTGGTGATAATAAGAAAGAAAAGTGAGTCCAGATTATTAATATCAAAACAGATCCAAACTGCTGATACACAAAACCTTTCCACTGAAAACTGCCCCCCCCTCCCCGATTTTGTTTTGAAACTTCTCATTGCCACGTATTATTAAATGGAAAGCTTTCCACCTCTATCTCCTCAACATATCCAAAACATGATTTTTTTTCCCCTTTCTAAGCAAGAGTCAGTGCCAGCCCTCTTACATTGCACAAGGGGAACTGAGGCACGGGAATTGTGGAGGGCTGAGTGCCACAGCTGTGGCAGCTCGGAGGCCACGCTGCCCTCACCAATTTCCCCACAAAGTAGCATGGGCTGGCTATCACCACCTCAGGGATTTCAGTCTGTCTGCACAGCAATGGGATCATCCCAGTGCAAGGCATACAATAATCATACTGACCTGCAGCAAAGCCTTCAGATGAGGCTGGATCACCCAGACCCTTGCTTGCCTGTTCTCAGGCAAGCTGTCCCCAGCACTGCTCAGAGGTCTGCCCAAACCTGTGCTCACCAGATGGTTGCTGTTCCAGAAATAAAAGATTTTAATGGCCCCAGATGCCTGTTTATCAGCAGGGCCGGGGAAGAGGGGGATTTGTGCATATGGGCAGCAGAGGTGGGAACCCACTTTGTGGAGCCAGAGACAGAGAGGAGGGGTTTCCCCACTGGTTTCACTGGGGCTACAGTGTACAGCAGCTGTCCTGCTTCCCAGCCCAGCCAAACTGGAATCTCTCTAACCCACCAGCAGCCAGCAAAACCAGCCAGGCATCCTCGAGCCAGTGATGTCTCCCCACGCCGCTGCGCTGACGGTCCTCCTGGCCACAGCCCAGAGTGAGATGGCGGGAGGATGGGCTGGCCAGGGCTGGCTCTCAAGCGTTGCTGGTGCTGGCTGAGCAGGGTATTTCTCGTCCTGAGCAGGAGCAGCAGACTTGATACTCCAGCGGGGAATCTACCATACGGCGAGGATTTTGTCAGGGATTTCGCAGAGGCCCTGTTTGGAGAGAACATGCTGTGCCTGACCTCCCTGCAGTTCATTTGGCTCAGAAGACACCTTCTTGTGCTGGATTGTGCTTCTCCTCCCCTTCCCTCTGTGCCTCTGGACTTTTCTGCGAAGAGAAACAGCAATTCAACCAGTTGCCCTCCTGAGAAGTGATGGCGTACGTTTGCAGGAGAGGAGAGGATGAGGGGGAAGGTGCTCGCTCTCACCTCTTACAGTGCGGCAGGACCATGCAGCTCCACACATCCAGCATCCCTGCAGGACGGTGTTCTGCAATGTGCTGTTCCAGTATCAGAGCCAACTGCAGCTACAGAGAAATGAAAACTCATACATGCATAATCTTTGCAGGCGCCATCAATGGTATGAGGCAAAACAGCTTTGAAAACACTTACTCATGTTGCAGCCACTCCCAATACTGGAAACATCATCAATGATAAATCATATCTTTCAATTAACCTTGATTTTTTTTTCTTCAGTACAAAGCTAGCCAAAAATGTGTCGTATTACAAATGTCTATGTATTTTTGCCATCTATTCATCCTCCCCCTGTTTTTTTTTCTTAGGTACTTTGTCCACTTATTTGAAAGACTTGAGGAAGAGCACTGTCACTTCCCAGGGAATTCAGCATCAAAGGCTGCAACAGAGACAGCTTGTCCCGGGGCAGAGGGCTACATCAATACAATGTCTTGTCAATACCTGTACCACTGAGAATTTAAATTTCCAATTGTCTTCATCTTCAGTGACTGCTGCTCATACCACTATCAGCAGAGGGGTAAGAAAAGCAAGCTCTCACTTAACCATTGAGCTGAGTAGTGAAAGAGATCAATTTAATGCACAGCCTTCTCTCGCAAAAGACTGCCATAATACTGACCGTCTCATTTAGACTCAGAAATCACTTGGACTCCAAGCTGCATTTCTGTAACTGGAAATACTGCCTGATTTTCAAATTATGTGTGTATGCACAGAGGCAGGAGACCATAAACTAGAAACAGCAAGGTACTTTTCAGCACAGTGGGATTTTCCTGGGTTTGAGAAATCTTTAAAACTATCCCCCTGGTTTTAGATCCTTAGTACTTCATGTGTCACATCTCTAACTGACTCCCTAATCCTCCTCTGTATGTGGGTTTCAGGCAATTATTTCAACATTTATCTCTCTAGTCTAAATTTCCAAAGACATTTAAGCTCCAACACTAATATTGAATAGGTTTTCGAATACATTTGAACATCTGTTCTTCAGTGTCCCTCAGATACAACAGGCTTAACAACAGCTCCACGTCTTCTCTAGATGCTTCCTCTATAAATAACACACTCTAGTCTTGACTGGGACCCTCACACAGATAATGACAGATTATCCATCTCTTTTGGGAAGTCAGTCTCTTTCATGGTGATACCCAAGGCTTGGCATGTTTTTGTCCACGCAGTCACACCTGTTTATCTCAAAAGCCCTAGGAGAGGTCCAGAGCAACTCCCAGAGGAGAAAGGGGAGGAAGGAAGGGAGCAAAACACCCAACACCTAACCCAAGATACTGCTGATTCCCTGTTCTTTCATTGCAACTCCAGACAATGAGGCTCCATAAGTGAATGCGCCTTTCCCCTTTTGATTGTGTCCATTGCTTTTCCAGTGTCCTCTAGGGCTGCACAAGTGGTAATAACTTGTTTGTTCAGGGCTGTTTTATGAATCAGACTGCATTTACTGGCCCAACATACATGAGGTCTGACATTTCACTATGTCTAGGAATGCCCCGCATCTTATTATGCTGCAGCTTGGACTTTGCTAAACAGCAAAAAGATTCAAAATGCCCTGCATAACATATGTGGAGACAGCTTTTGTCAATAAGTATCAGTAGGGTGGGGAAAGTAAAACAAGGAGGGGATCCTTGGAGATGCTAATGGTGTGCATCAGGGAAAGGATCCCTCAAGTTTCATCTAAGTAGGTCTTATTAGGAGAGGTTGCAATTTTGAATCACTGACCAGGGAGGCAGGGAGATGGTCAGGTTTGATTTACCACTTATTTGCAGTAGCTTTGACAGTGACCCACTGGGGTCTTGCAAGAGGTCATCAGGAAGAGACCAGTCTGACTCCACAGCTATGTCACCCCTTCTATTGAAAATGTCTGCTTACCTGCCAGCACCCACAGGTCACTCGAACATCTGAGCCCTACCACACCTGTTGTTTCCAACAACACACCATTCATGCTAGAAAGGCAATAACTGTCCATGAGTGTCCAGGAAGTGGGAAAAGGTCATCTTTGAGATCTTTATTTCTTGTTCAGACTTACAAGTTATTCTGGATAGGGAGCATAGGAAAATAAGGACAAAGCTGGGAGTGGTGCCATTTTCTTCCCACAGCCACTGAAATGAGCAAAATTAAGCTTGCAATGAAGATAGGCTTCTTACTATTGACATCAGAAATGCCTTCATTTTTTTCTCTGGGAAAATGTCACCTTTCCAATGGACCAGTTTAACACTAACAGGAGAGAATCCACCTCATCCATCCCACGGAGATCTGAAGAACTTTCACTAGACCAACCCACAAAACTGGTGTGACTGGACCTCCCCCCCAGCTTCCACATAAGCTATTTGTAGAACTGATTTCAGTAACAAAGGAATTTCTGTAGAAAAGTGGCCGCTTGCAACTGCTCTTCAGAAACAAAGAAGAATTGCTTTTTCATCAGACTGTTGGCTGCAAAGAATCCAACCTGTTCAAGTGCAAGGTTTGTGTCTTAAATGTGGGTACCAGCTGTTGACTGTCTAATCAAATCCTCAAGGCTCTGCTGGTTATTGCACCAGCTAATGAACTGGCTCCCAGGCTCAAAGCACCTGGTGGCCATCCTGACCATCTTGAGCTACATCATAAAAGCTTCATATGGTGAAGAGCTGCAAAACATATGCCATGTACCTCAGAAAGCCAAGGGGCCAGAGGCGAGCTGGGAGTTGTTCCCAGATAGGGCATTACAATGGGCTTCCCAGGGGAAGGAGGGAGAGAGGCTGGGCTGGCTGGACAGGCAGTTGTGTCCCAGGGTGACCCAGCAGTGTCAATTTCTTCTGGCACTGCTGACTGAGTTCCTTTTGGAGCTTACAATCCCGATGACCAAGCAACCCTCACATCATCTGTGGTCACCTGAAGTAACACCAGCTTGAAGGCCATGTCCAAACTGCAACCCTCACAGGATGATTTCCACCATGGGATGGCTGCACCCCTGCAGTCCCTGCTGGTTTCCAGCACGTTCACAGAGAATGACTGGCATTTTGGCATCTTTTCCTGCATGGCATATATTTGGCAGTGATTGGCCTCCTCTGGAAATGACTGAATAAGAGCCCTCGGTCAAATGCTAGACTCGGATATGTTGAATACAACTTTCCATGACTTCAGAGACAGCTGTGTCACTATAAAGGACAGAATTTGGGTTTAAGATTTCTAATCCCCCTAACAAAGCCAATATTTCAAGTAAAAAGTAGGCTGGAAAGCAAGGAAAGTGATTTCACTAGTTGCTGAATGAGTTGCTCAACCCTTCAGCTGTCAAAGGGAAAGCACTGAACTCAAAATAACAGTCCAGCTCTATTCCAAAGATGAATCTCTAGTAATGTATAGAAGACATGAAGAGTAGCCCTAACCCATGGTCCTCTGTGTTGAAGGATTTTCTCCCATCCCCAAATCCCCTAACATCTATGCTAAACTATGTGACTGTAACGTGTGAGTTGCCCCAGGCTAGAACTTGCCCAATGTCACGGAGAAGCCCATTAACATGATCTCCACAGCTCTTCTGCAGAACTGAAAGGTTGTGTCATTGCTCAGGGACAGCTGAAAAAAGTGTCAGATAACATTTCAGAGCAAAGACTCCTAAAGGAGTTTCAGAACAATGCCATGGCAAAGCTCTCCTGTGGGATTACTTATGCCTCCAGTAGCCTAAATTCAGCTCCTAAACTCATTGCTTAAGCAACACGGCAGAGACCTAATAAACCCCCTCAGCCATTAGGGAGCCCAGTACCACCAGGGAATTTCTATGTATCCCCCATGGAAGTCAGCATTTGACTGTTAGGGTTTTGCTTTGTCCTTCTTCTTCACCTCACCTCTAATGCTTACCACTCCAGAGCGTTTGCTGCTGACTTTTTAAAGCAGGAAGCATTCAACTTGACTCTGAGGACGGCAGGTGTATTGGCTTTATAAGCTTTTTCATCTTAGTTTCTCCTCTACTCTTGAGGCAGGGGAGTGAGAGAGCAGCTTGGTAGGCATCTGGCAGCCAGCCCAGGTTAACTCACCACACCACGGCTGGTAATGCCCATGCTGGCAAAAGGTCTTCCTCCATACTGACGTACCTGGAGGCACATGTGGGTTAGGCGAGAGACCTGGTCCTGACACAGCTGTGAAGAAAATGGGGTTGTAGCTATGCGACAGAGGTGGAGTGGAGGTATTTATAGTTTTGCTTGGGTTTTTACCTAGGTTTTGCAGGAAAATGAGATTAGTAATTCAGGATTGTTCCTTTTTTTTTTTTTTTTTTTTTTTTTTTTTGGTTACCCATGTTTCATACACTGGTAATGCTTTCTTCTTTGCATGTACAAATACTTTTATCCTGATTGACTACACTAATATTCAAAGAAAATTATTATTTGATGAAAGATAAATGTCAGTTTCTTAAATGCTTCGGTGACAAGCATGTAGTTTTTCCTTTTCTCATTTGGGTGCTGGCAAAATAGGAGAAGTCAATGCAGATTTGACATTTTTTCCCAAAAGAGGTACTCACTTCTGTTTTTGTTGTGCTCAGATCCAATCATTCATCTTTTCAGTAAAGAGTTATGAATTGCACATCAACCATGAGCTACACAGCTGCTGCAGCAAGTACAAATATATTATCCAGATTTTGAATATGAAATTACTATTTATGTCATCCAATTCATTCTTGCAGAATTGCCTAGGCACTTGACTAACTACTTGCATATAAAAATGCGTATTTTTGCTTGAGCAATTGAGAGTTTATATTTAAAAAGTAAAACAGCCCTCCAAATGCATGTTAACTACATAACCTAAGTTCTAAAATTATTATTGTTCAGATTGTAGAAACTGAATGCTATACTCCCTGTTCAAACAAAACTTCACTGGAGTCTGAGTACTGAATTTGCCTCAGCCAATTTTTTTCTTCAAGTCAGTAAGATAGATTATTTAAGACAGGACTGTGCCTACATAGAGGTTACAGATGGTTGTAAAGCAAAATTTCTGTTTCCCTGGATTTCCAATGATATTTCCAAAATCTTTTCCCAAATTAGGACATCAATACCTCTCTCAGTCATAGTTTTTCAAAAATGAAATTTTAGAGATGTTCGGCTAATTTTTAGCAGTTCTAATGTTTTCAAATAGAAACTTCCTATCAGATTTTAAAGAAGCTGGCACATTCCTGCAAGGCACTGACTTTAGTTTAATCAGTGTCTTTCCTATCCTGTAGGAAAATGTTTTTGTCTCACATTACCAGGCTTCTCTTCAAGGGCTCGGTGGTGCTCCTTCTCCCTGCTGAGGGATGAAAATGCCTTTCCCTCACATTTGGTGGGTCACACCAAACAATTTAACCCTTTAATGTTATCCAATAGTAATAATAATTTAAAAAATCTATGCATTTTCTTGAAGTCAAGCACCAGAGTGCAAACTCTCTTCCCTACTTCTAAAAGACCTTGGAAGGTTCCTGGATATACTTTATTTCCATTGGCATAGACATCAATTTGGTTTAGAGGCCGCCTGCTTAAGATGGGATTACAGTGGCTTTGCAGCAGGAGATTGAGATGAGGGAGCCAAAGAGCACAGGTACAGCTGGCCGTACCTCTACATGCTGACAAAACTGGGCCCATGGAGATTGTCAGAGCAGCAGTGCCTGCCAGCCCAAAGCTTTGAGGGCAGATCTAAACTGTGATCAAGCCTGTTGTCAATCCCTCCAAAGGCAGAGATGTTGCAGCTGGTGGGAGGGGGACATGGCAAAGAGCTTGGTAAGACTTCAGCCTGCTGTTAGTCCTGCTAAGGACAAAGAGTTTCCACAGCCTAGTGGTTTTCTCAAGTGTCAGGCTAGGTTTTCTTATTAAAAAGCCATCTCCTGACCTAAGCATCTTTCTTGGGAATGCAGGTTCAACAGTTAGATCCAGCCTGAGCTGACAGCTTCATGCTATCCCAACTTGATGACTTCCATCTGAAGGTTTGATCCTACAATTATAAAGGTCTCTTTAATTAGACAATATTCATTTCATTAACTCTGCTTTCAGAATATAAAAGCTTAACAGCAGGGACTGATTATTCTTTTCAGTGCAATGTAGATTATTTTTTTTTTATGATCCAGTTGGGAAATACTTTTGGGAAACACTTGTTCAAAACAAAACAAGACCAAAAAAAAAAGGATTTTTCTAAGCCAAGAAATAATACTCCTAAAGAAATATTTTGGCTAGAAAAGTCTGTGCTGGGGTGGTACTAATGATGTACCTTTGTTGCTGCTCTAAATTCAGGGCGATGAGTAGTGCTGCAAACTGGAATCACCATACACCATGAGTGATTCAGACATGCACACAACATGGGACTATCTGCATACATGCTCATTTATTCTCCCCATCTGTTCTTCCCTTCTCCATCAGCCAGACCCCAAACCCCTTCAAAACTGATGGCAAACTTTTCATCGACACACTCACAGGCTGTGGACCAGATCCTGCAGGCTTGCAGTATATGTCCACTCCACACGTTGAACTGAAAACAGGCAGAGCCAGGGGGGTGTAGACAGCAAATCCCTCAGACCTGTGCTGCTAATGTGAAAGATTTTTTTTTTTTAAAAAAAAAAGGAATTGCCAAGATCCAACATAGGACAGGCTGTAATGTGTGAGAATTTGGTTAAGAGGGAATATTAAATTTTATTGTAGCAAGGCAGAACAATTAATGTGAAGTCGTCTGAGAGGGAAGCAGGATATTAAACTCCAATTAGATCATTAACCCCTAGGACAGCAATGTAAATGGTACTAGTAGACCAAATTTTGGCTCCAATATCTAAGGCTTTCTAATAAATCTCTTCACTGAGGCATGCTGAAAATAAAACACCTTTTTCTGAAGGGCCTACTTATGAGAAGCTCTAGTAGAGAAGGTGACACTTCAAAGACACCAGATAAATAGATGTTATGTCTTCAGAAACACTGCACCGCCCAACCCTGCCACAGTTCTTGCTCCTGCGCCTTTGCAGATCCCAGGGCAGAGCTGGTTCCCATGTTTTGTGACAGCCTGCAACACTGCTGGTGCAAAGGCTTCCCCTTGGCATCACTAGGCTCAGGGACAACTCTGGAGTGAGCTCTGGAGAGCTGCAAGAAACCAGGAGCAGGCAGGGTGGGAAGAAGTGGGTGGATTTTCCCATGGGATGGAGGTGGCGTCCCCCACCCTGTCCATGCACTTGCCAGCTCTTTCTGGTATTGGGCTGGAAAGGAGAGCCCTTCAGCTGGGGGAATGCGAAGGGAAGGAGGCAGACCAAGCACAGCGGGGATGGGCTGAGCCACCTGAGGCTGGACTGCAAGACAGTGGAGACCAGTGGGACCCCCTCAGGCACCCCAGATTTTATGTTGTTTGCTCCAGTTGCAAAGCATGGTTCATCAGGCCCTGGACAGGTGAGGGGGGTCAGGTGGGAAATTCACCATTCATAGTACCTGGCTCAGAGCTTTCATCAATATCATGTCAGCTTCTAATTTCATAGTCCCTCTGGCTGTTATTTTAAAGGCAGCCTCCACCAGATTTCAGCTCTACAGCCACAGACACACATAGCCCCAAACACATTGTTGATGGAGCAAGGCCCATGCTCCAGCTTTGCGTATAGAACACAAGACCTTGCCACGACCAACTAGCAGCCTGCAGCAGTCTGGATGCAGACCTTCACTGTATGCAAGCATAACCCACAGGGCCCTTTGCCCACCTCTAAGTACAAGAGGCATTTTGCAGACTTCTTGATTTCACCTCCTTCTTTGAGTGGGTTTCAGTCAACACAAGCTGTGGCTGTGTAACCTGCCCCAAAGGCAAAAACTATGCAGGAGATTTAATTTTTTAATCTTATTCTTTGGGGTTTTCTGTTTTTCAGTATAAGTGTTTCATTATGTTATATAGTGCCTTGGCTCTCGGGGAGCTGTATAAATAAATGCACTGTTATGTTGTTTTATTATGGATTCTGCTGTCCAGCAATGTTCCAATTGATGCAGATTTTTCTCTGATAATCTGGGTGCCTGATAGTATTGTGATAGCCAGGACCACAAAGAGAATGGGACCACACTATACTACACAGTGAAAACCTGGCAGCTTTGGCCATTGGATTTTGTGAAGCCAAGATTTTGTCCTATAAAACTCAAGAGTGCCTCTGACTGTAAGAGCAGCAGCACACAGCAAGAAGGCTGAGACAGTCCATCAGCTGCAGTAAACCTGGACAAAATGTGAATGTTGCAATGAATGAGCCTGTCAAATAGCATGCACAGCTCCATGTTCTTGCTTGGAGGGTGTGGAGAGAAAAAAAACAGATTGCATTAATAGGATGTCATGGCTCCATGGAGGAGACAGTGGTAGGAGCCCTCTGCTACTGAGTGCCTGCATGAGGCTGCACAGCTCACTCCTCCTACCCTCCTACTTCTTCATTCAGTCTTTATCTTGTCCCTCACATTGGATGTCCAAATGAATACTCCACAGCACTATGTGTTTTGACTGCATGCTGTGCTATCACATGTTGAGGATGACGAAAAAACAACTCCTGCACTTAAAGCTCTTGTGTGCTTTTTGTCCGATGTCTTCACTTGTAGGGGGGCACAGACCCAATGTGACATTCTCAAATGCTGCAATGAGTCATGGGCAGCTGGAAATGGAGGAAGCTTACTCTGCTGTCTTTGGATGGGGTTTGTGTGCTATAAATATGGCACGAGGGGTGTTTCTTCTCTGTAAAGAGGAGAAAACTTTGGATAACATCTCATTAGTGTATCCAGAGAAGGGCAACAAAGCTGCTGAGGGGTCTGGAAAACAGGCCTTATGAGAAGCGACTGAGGGAATTAGGACCATTTAGTTTGGAGAAGAGAAGGTTGAGGGGAGACCTTATTGCTTTCTACAGCTACCGGAAAGGAAGCTGTAGTGAGATGAGAGCTGGTCTCTTCTCCCAAGTAACTAGCGATAGGACAAGAGGAAACGGGTTCAAGTTGCACCAGAGAAGGTTTAGGCTGGACATTAGGAAGAATTTTTTCACTGAAAGAGTTCCCAAACATTGGAACAGGCTGCCCAGGGAGGTGGTTGAGTCACCATCCCTAGATGTGTTTAAAAGTCATGTAGATGTGGTGCTTAGAGACATGGTTTAGTGGCAGATCTGGTAGAGTAGGGTCCATGGTTGGACTAGATGATCTTAAAGGCCTTTTCCAACCTAAATGATTCTATGATTCTATAATTAAATGAGCGCAGATGGTCCCATGTACAAAATCAGCTAAGATTCCTGCAGAAAATGGAATACAAACTTGTAATGAAAACTGTGATGTAATGAAGATACAATGTTGAGTAAAGGTTGGCCCAAACTACAGACAGGGGCTCATCAGCCAGTCAGTACCAGGCCTTTGTGCTACCCTTTCCACCAGGGCAAATGGATCAGGTTCAGGCACGGACACACAAATGAACTTTTATTGGGGCAGCTGGTACTCATGAACTCATGACCGCTGAGTGTTTTTAATCCAGCTGCAGGAAGTCAAGCAATAAACAACCTGCCACACCACACCGGGAGGCAAAAATAACCCACCACCATCTGCCCAGGAGTTGTGGCCCAAACCTGGGAGCCCTGAGGCTGGGTCTGCTCTGCTGCTCCTGGGTTGCTTCCTGTCCTCAGTTTCTCCAGCTTCCCAGCCCCAGAGCCCTTTCGAAGGAGTGGGATTTTCTGCATGTGTGCATGCACAGAGATGGCAGTTACAGGGAGATAACAGATGCCTTCAACCCCATGAGTGAGGCACTGTGTGATTTCCACCTGCACTCGAAGGTGAGAGAGAGGGCAGAACACTCGGGGAGGCCAAACTCCATCAGCATCATGCTGGTTGATTTCCCTGGCCCATACCAAAAGGCGTATAGCAAGAAAGGTAGCAGGAAAGGAGGATTGGTCATCCCATGGGAACTAAGCCTGAGCTTTCGCTCTTTAGTTCAACCCTGAAGGTGCCAAGCTTCAGGGCACTTCAGAGGATCTCAACAGCCCCTCTCATTGAAAGGTAAAGCCCCGCAGCATGATGTTTTCCTCTCCTCAAATCTTTCGTTCTGGTAAGACTGTGGTCAAGGTTCAGATTGAGAGTGCTTCTCCTTTTGTGATCGGTTCTCATTATGTGGCCTCCAGTGCTCTTTTATGATGTTGTTCTCCTCTATTCTTCTCTGCACTTTGAAGTGTTCTTGCATGAAACAGCATGACATAAAATAAAATGACATTCGTTATTAATACAAATGATACATTTGGTTTCAATTATCTCCTCTCTCTCCAGTTGTGAAGAGTGAGAAATCACTCATAAACGCAAGCAGCGTTTTAAGAAATTGCAGACTTTACAGAGCAAGAGAAAGGAAGAAAAACAGGCCCTGAGATATTGAGTTTTCACAGCATACAAAATGATAAGAGAGAAAAAAAAGCCTTGCCTGGGGTGCTTCCAACATGCATGGACAGAGCTGCATGGGCTGAAAATAAGAACAAAATTAAACACCAAAGCAGAACTGTCAATTAAGCCCTAAACTGAGAATTGGCTCTGCCACTGACCTAGGGGTGACCTTTGGAAAGTCACTTTGCCTCTTTGCATTTCTGGTTTCCCACAGGCTGTGGTTTTGTCCATTCGGCCTGTCAATAGAGGAACTGAAGGAGGAAAAGTTCTCTTTGGCCAAGGCTTTTTTCCTGACATGTCTCTATACTGCTCCCAGCTTCAGGAGGATATTTCCAGGCAGAATTTCTCTAACTCTTCACCACAACAAGGAAGCAGGGCCCATTTAAAAAAAAAAAAGTCCTCATCTCTCTCCCAGTTCTGCTAGTTTTACTATTATTTTGTCCCTTCTTCTATTCCGCCAGATAATATTTAACCTTTAGAAATAGTGTGCATGGCCTCCTGAACTGAGAGCAATAAAAAGGCTTAACAGTATGCAAAACAGAAATTTATCCAACCTCAGGGTAGCGCAAGCCTATTATCCCAGTCTGTTCCATAAAACAGCTGACTTGACAGCCCATGTCAGTATGGAATGCAGTTAGCTCTGGGCTTTTTCATCTCTGCTTAAGAATGATCCCATTGAACCTAGGCTATGACGCACTGCAATTGGCATTCCTAGGGCTTGCACACGTCTTGAAAGGAGGACCACAGCACAGTTCTCTCCAGGGACTGCAGCACCAGCCACGGACTCAGTAGAAAGATGCCCTTCTCACCCTTTATTCGAAATAGTCTCAATACACATCAAAACTCTCACTGGATCAGGGTTAGACGTTGCTGGGCTGAGAAGTCTGCTATGTGCAGGCTGCACCAGTGAGTTGGCTAATCATGTGCTTTTTGATTCTTGAGAGATCCCTTGTCTCTCCTGAGGTACAGCACAGCTGCTGTTTAGAAGTGTATAGCACCACAACACATGGATGTAAGGAAGGGAGGGAAGCAAAATAGCAGTAGAGGAAACTTTAAGTAAGCGAAAGGCTATTACTCATATGAGAGCCAGAACCTCCACCCAAGCTCTCCCAGTTTTCTCCAGCAGTGCAAAATGGACCAAAAAAAAAAACCAAAACCCAAAGTGCTGAATGAGTCTTTAAGGGATTTGCCCTGTGGAAGAGAGATGGTATAGGCAGTCATGGAAGAGATGTTTCTTTTTTCTTTGTAAGAGGAATTTATTATAAGAAAATCAAGAAACTTTATGGTAAGCAGGTAATTCTATGGGAAAAGAAAACATACTTCTTTTCAGCTTTGTCAGATTTTTGGCCCTCATTTTGTATGTGATCATCATGCAATGTAATTGCAGCAACAGTCCCATGGAGCAGTGAAGAGCAGAGATGGATGCTCAGAGGGGGAAGTGCATTTGTTGTTCTTACCTTTGGTGTCAGCTTGCAGTGTTGAAAAGTAGATAAAGCCTCGGGTGGGGGACACACATTTGTTTTACCTTGTTCATCTCTCCAGCAGGAGATACTGTGACACTCTCATTATCAGTTTCCTAGAAGTGGTATAATGCAGGAGCAGTGGGACCAGTCTTTGGATAAAATCCCTGGAAGGAGATATCTCTACCCTCATGCTTCAAGAATTTGGAGCTTTGCTTCAGATGTATCTTAAGACCCTTGGGAGCTGGGGGCTAGGAATATGAACATCTTTAGAGGAGTGGAGTAGCTATTTAACAATACACACACAAGGGAGGTTTGTGTGTATTTGTCCATCTTGTGACCAACATGGTCTTAAGCCAGAGTTGGGTGACAATAAGGAACTGGACATCGCATGTACTGGGCACGTATGTTAGCACTGGGGTGACAGAAGGGGTTTTTCAGGCATCTTGACTCTTCCTTCCCACCTTGCCAATAGTACCTGAGCATTAACCGTGAATGAATCTGTGACAGCTGATGCTCACAGCCTCCCATTTGAGTCCTTCACCGGCAGCATGTTGGATGCTGCTTTCCCACCGCTGGTGGGAATGCAGGTCTCTGTTGACAGCCCACTGTAGGTTGGCAAAGACCAAGAGCCAAAAGTGCTGACCCCTTGCAGTGCCTGTGTCTTTTGATACCCTCTTTTCTGGCTACTATGGGAAGGTGGTAGCCACAGAGCACTGGCCTGGGACTGGGAGAAAACCCTTCTCCTTCTACGCAGGACACCAGACCAGTCACTCCTTCCCACTCTCTCACCTCATGTCCATGAGGTTGCCAAGGTGAAGGACGTAGGTGGGGGACATGTCCCTGTCAGACAATAGCACCCAAGGGAATCAAACACTTAAAGAAAGTTGAGTCCCCAAATCCTTGAGGCTCCACATAGACCTCACTCAATTTCAAAATACAATACAGTGCTGTAAATTTATCCTTTTCCTTTTGTGAGGCAGGTAGGGACAAGTGGTGCATTTTTAGGGAGAATGTGTTTGTCTTGTTTTCTACTTGTAGGGGTTTCTGGTTTGCTGTGTAGGGTAGGAGAATATCCCTTGTAAAATGGGGACAGCCGATCTTTTACAAACATACAGCCAAAAATCTCCACGGAATGGACAAAGAGCCAAAAGCTTTGACAGGGTGTTTCACTTAGGTTTTCACAGAGATTATTAATGCAAGTATACCACATAATATTAAATGCAGTTGACCTTTCTCTTTTATTTGTTTGTTGTTAATAAATCTCCAAAGACAGGCTTTTTGATCATGTTATACTTCTGTGCTTTGTTTCTTAAATGAGTTGAATAACCTATGTTTTTCATTACAGACCCATAATGATTAGCCATGCCTGCCTCCCACTACACAAGGAGCAGAGTCGGATCTGTGCCCCAAATGCACCATCTCCTTTCTCCCAGAAAACCACCTTCCTTCCTCTGCCAGCTCTTAGCTCCAGCTTGGTTTTCCACCACCAAAGAGCTGCCCACGGCTCCAGATTTCTCTCTCAGCACAAACTGTTCCAGACCTCCCTCCTCTGAAGGCTGCCTCTAATTGCCTCTGTCATTTAGCTATGAAATGCAAACGGCTGCTCAGATACACACCAGACCACGGCCAAGGCATTCCCACAAACAATAAGCTGTCACCTTTGCCATGGTGAAGTCCCCAGAACATGGCACACATATTGCCTCCGGGAATTTGGCCCTGTTGGTTTGTCATCCTGTGCAGCTGGGGAATAAAAGGTTTCTATTGAATGTCAGCTCTTATTTATTAGAACTTGCAGTCAAACAATAGCCCACACACAGGGAGTGTCTGACAGACTGAAAAATATGCATGCAACTCCGTAAACACCTCAGCCTTGTTTTTGTGTGCGTGTGTGTGTGTGTGTGTGAAGGCAGGGGACAGTCTCTCCTTCATACTTCAGATGCTACTTCTCGTCTTCTGCCTATTAACTGCTTTAATTCTCTGGATTGCTGGTTAGAGACACGTGTATGTCCTCTTCCCTGAGAACCACAAAAAGCAGAAATACAGGCTATGTTGAACTGCCACACTCCTGCATAAGGTTCCTCTGTTAAGCAGATACTATCTCCTAGTGCCACACTAGTTTCTGTTTATCCTCTCTTGTTGCTGATCCAGCATGGATGTGCCATGAACTGCCAGTGGGTTATAAGAGATAACAGACCTTATGTTTGTTTTCATGTTGTGAATCAAAAAGCAGCACACAAACCCATCTGACTTTGTGGGGAGGAAATCACCAACCTTATCTAGTTCAGAAAATTTTGAAAAAAGTGTATCATTTTCCTTGTAGGCAAACATCTTCTGAAGTTTCATGGAAATTGTCATGTGAATGTTTTTAGACTTAGTTGTCCAGAAAGTCTGAAAATGAGGTAAATGACTTACGGTGTCCCACTAAAAGAAAAATGCTTTTCAGCATTGAAATGAAGTTTTGATGGAGGGAATTGTCACTTTTTGGAAAATCCAGAAAGAAGGAGATTGCAAAAGCTGGGAGGTGATTGGCAATGTCCTTAGAGTGCTTGCCAGCACCTCTGCCTTCCCAGACTCATCACCTTTAAGGAAGACTAAAGGCAAAGGAAAGGTACATAGAACAGAAGAGGTGCTACCAAGTCCAGTGTTACCTGATGAAGAGCCCCAATAGCAAGGTAGATTATTGCTCTAAGTGATGCCACTGAAAAGCCAGACTGATACACTTTAAAGCTTCACTCACTTACTTAACCCACAGTTACTGCAACCGCAAAATGATGTAGAAACTGGTGAAATGGTATATTTAAGGGCGGATTAGCCCATTCTTTCTTCCAAACAGAAGTGGAGCCACACTGAACAATAAATACAGCGCTCAAGAGCTTGGCTAGAGTATGGGGAAATGGCTTAGAAGTTGTGCTGTTAGTCACATTGTTTGCTTATTTCTACCACCTTTTCAAATTTCTTTGACCATAATTTTGCCCTCCTTTTCCTTCAGAGGTGCCCACCACTCTTGAGCATGGGCTGGCTTCTGAAGGCAGTCACGTACTATTACTGTAATGCTCCTTATGGCATTTATTCAAGCTTTGGAAACAACTTATTTTCAAATGATTGGTTGCTTGTGTGCAAGAACCTGGCCGTTTTATGTTCCTCAGATCAGTCACCTGAAATCACCAGCTGTTGCCAGAATTGATGGCCTCAAGGCTCATTGTCCTTACAAATGCTACCCAAAGCCAGAGGAGCATCAGGAAGTACCCCTATGCATCTTGAAGTAGCTATAGAGCTCTAATACACTTCAAGACAAGAGAGGCCCAAATGAAATGTAAAAATTAAAGCCAAGGAAGGACATTTGAAATTAATAAGAGCAGACATATGATTTAAAGCCTCATAATGTTCGTAACGGCCACTGAGTATGACAAGTGCCTCGAGGAATGCACCCAACACCATCCCGATAATGGGAAAGGAGGATTTTTGTAGACGGGTTTATAAACTTCTTGGGGAATAGCTTAAGTAGTAATTTCATGGGGATGCTCTGTTGCTCATTCCATTATATAGACAGTCTGACTTAAAATCTAAACCCTGGGCTGTATGTGTTTTTCCCCTTCTTCTGCACTTATTGTTTTAAGCTTTTTTTCTAATTAGCTGATTCAAAGTCTCTCCAAAGAAAAGTTTATATGACGTTGTTTCTACAAGGATTCTTGCCAAGAAAATGAGCAGGCTGGCTGACTTGTTGATTCACTCACTCAACAAAAAGCTATGTGAATGATTTTGTTTTCCTCTGAGGTGCAGACTGTCTCTTTCCTCCATGCTTTCTTGGACCTGCATGGACCACATGCCTAACACAAGCTGTTGCTGAATTTCTGTTAACCTGCTCCTGTCTGGAAGTCAAGAAGTGGTTTGCTATTGATTTCAAGAGCTCCAACCACTGCCTCTTCTTCCTCTAAATTAGTCCTTATTAGTTTGACTAGCTGAACCTGGTTTGTATTCTTCTACCTACTAATCTCTATCTCATATCCTGATTCCACTCAGGGAAAAAGAAAGGATATAACAAGTTTGAGGGCTCCCTGGAGAGCAAATTTTTATTTTTCTTTTTGGATGGCAAAATTAGGTATTGAATTTAATCAATATTTTTGTGCAGCATGCTTCCATCAGATTGTTCTGGTAATTCATGTGAAAGCCAAAAATTGGGGGAAATGTGTGTTTTTTAACAAAAGAAAAACATTTTATTGAAAATTAAGAAGACTAATCACTGCTACATTTTATGCAGAGGTGAAGAAATATTTTCTAACTGCCTCTGATAGACACTTGCAAGACCTTTCAGGGGGAAAAGTTAACTTAGACCAATGGGAGGGTTTGCTTCTCATCCTCCCTCTCTAATCTATAGAAACAACCCTAAACTCCCTCATGGATTATATCTTCAAACATGGATAGGTTCTGGGCTGTAGCCAAAATTTTCTGCTTAGAGTGGGATTCATCTCAATTGCCCACAGCAAAATGCCTTGTTTATTTTCATTGTAATGCAGACTTTTAGAATTACTCTAATAAAGGGGACAGATCTCTGCTGTTTCACGACCAGTGGCCTTTCTTTCATAAATTGAAACCTATGATAACTGGTTAGAAAAGACATTTTTACATTAAATAAGACCACTTTTTGCTGTTTCATATGGTGGCTTTTTGTTGTACTCATTTTGTATAAGTCATTTTGTATTAATTTTCTGTAAGTCTGTGTCTCTATAGTCATATGTCAACTGTAGAAAAACAGAACAAGAAAGTAATCTTTTTTCAGTATAAATTGCACCTTTTTCACTTTTTATACATGAGTATATTTAGGATTAAGTTCAATTACTAAGAAACTTCTTAAAACTGACCCTTAGGAACAAATGCCTCCCCATGTGTTAAAAAGACAAAGAATTAAAATTCTTTCTTCTGTGATTCTGCTGAAGTTCTTGGAATTACTACAGATAAAAATGTAACTTGATGTGTTATTTTATAAATTTCAATACTTATGTTCAGAGATTAATTTCTTGCATCACAGTGTCCATTCATTTTGATTTCGGCCACTTTAAAACTCTCCACCTTAACATAATGGGCAATTGCTTTCTCTTTCTGTAAAAATGGTATAAAGAGCAAAATATCTGGAGGAATTAAATGGTGATGTCATTCCAAGAGGGAAACACATATCAGCTGTGAAACTCTCTGTTTCTCACTCCACCTTGGAAATACTTGGGTACTCCTGAGAAAATATATATTTGATGGCAACTTGGACAGAATTAATAGTGCTACAGAGAAATGAGAGGGAATGAAACATCAGCACACAATGGGTACACTGAAATTATTTCTCAGTATAAAAAATACTAGGTAGTGTACAAATTCCCTTTTCTTTTGGAGGGAAAAGAAAACCAGAGTTATAAACACAAGCTGTGCTCCCTCTGATATATCTGGCTCAAGCTGAAAAAGACCTGGCTTCTACGTTGATAAACCAGGCTTTCTCATGCTATGGTAGCTAGGACCTTTATAACTCTGAATTTAAAAATGACACATACTAACCAACTCAAATGTATGCAAACACATTGCCTTATGGCATGTACTTTTACAGCAAGGAAAAAGAAAATAGAGCAGAAAAAAAGTGAACTGAAAAGCTAAGACCAAGGCCTGCAGTTTGGGAAAGGTGAGTTTGAGTGCTGGCTTCATCCCAAGCTTTTTACATTTGTGAAACTGGTGTTAGAGCTTACAATTTTGTTTCAAAGCTCAGTTCCCACACCCCCCACACCTTTCCCTGTTACTAAGGTAAAAGGCCTTACTCCATCACCTCATCCTTTCCCCAGGCCCAGGTAAAAAGTTGAAGTAGAAAGCCTAACCCTGAAGCTGAGTACCTAGAAGTTTAACACCCCTTCACCCTTTGCTTCCCCAGTAACATGTGCAACTACATAGAAAAAGTCAGAGACAGAACCAGACACCTATTCTGGGTGTCCTGTCACAGAATGACAGACTAATTTATGTCAGAAAGCACCTCCAGATGTCACCCTGTCCTACTCTCTCCTGAAAGTGAGTCTAAGTATAGATGTTGCCAAGGAACCTGTCCCATTGAATCTTGAACCAGTGAAAACAGCACTGAATACCCATGTCTTTACCACATCCCATGTTAGTATGTCTATGTCCCACTAAGCAGTGAGCCCACGGACTTCTTAGCCCTCCTTTTGCTGCCAGTGTTCTTATAGAAAGACACTGTTGTCCTTCACTTTCCCTGCTGGTTTCAACTCCTGATGAGCTTTGGCTTTCCTGACCACATTCCTCATTCATGAACAATGTCTTTGTATCTTCTGAGCAGCTTGTCCCTGCTTCCACGTTCTGAGTCCTTCCTCTCTGCATTTGAGCTTAGATAGGCCCTCCATGTTCTCTATGTCGACCTATTGCCCGGGTTGCTTAACTGCCTGCATGTTGCAGTAGACCATTCCTGTGCCCTGAAGAGGCTGTCCCTGAAGATCAGCTGGCTTCTCCTGGGTCCTTTTGATTCCCCAAGGGCAGTTTCCTACAAGACTGTGACAAGCAGGTCCCTCCTCAGGCTAAAATCTGCTCTTTTGAAGTCCAGGCTTGTCATTCTGCTGTTTGTCTTGCTCCCTTCTCTCAGGAACTTAAACACCACAGTCTCAAGTTCCTGCAGCTGAGGCTGCCCTCAGCCTTCACATCTTCAGTCTGTTCAGTCTTCACATCTGGTCAGTCTCACCTCTGTGCCTGGTAAGATCATTGAGCAGACCCTCCTGGAAACTCTGCTAAGACATATGGAAAATAAGGAGGTGATTGGTGGCAGCCAGCATGGTTTCAGTAAGGGCAAATCGTGCCTGACAAAGTTGGCGGCCTTCTATGACAACGTTACAGCGCTGGTGGATAAGGGAAGAGCAACTGATGTCATCTCCCTGGACTTGTTCAAGGCATTTGACACTGGCCTGCATGACATCCTGGTCTCTAAACTGGAGAGACATGGATTTGACAGATGGCCCACTTGGTGGATAAGGAAGTGGCTGGATGGTTGCACTCAATGAGTTGCCGTCAATGGCTCGATGTCCAACTGGCAAGCAGTGATGAGTGGTGTTTCTCAGGGGCCGGTATTGGGACCATTATTATTTAACATCTTTGTTGGCGACATGGATGTCGGGATTGAGTGCAGCCTCAGCAAGTTTGTCCATGACAACAAGCTGTGTGGAGCAGCTGACACGGTGGAGGGAAGGGATGCCATCCAGAGGGACCTGGACAGGCTTGAGAGGTGGGCCTGTGCCAATCTCATGAAGTTCAATAAGGCCAAGTACAATGTCGTGCACGTGGGTTGAGGCAATCCCATGCACAAATATAGTCTGGGCAGAGCGTGGATTGACAGCAGCCCTGAGGAGGGGGACTTGGGGGTGTTGGTAGATGAGAGGCTCAACATGAGCTGGCAATGTGCCCTCGCAGCCCAGAAGGCCAACCACATCCTGGGCTGCCTCAAAAGAAGCACGGCCAGCAGGTCAAGGGAGGTGATTCTGCCTCTCTACTCCGCTCTCATGAGACCCCACCTGGAATACTGTGTCCAGTTCTGGAGCCCCCAGCATAAGAATGACATGGACCTGTTGGAGTGGGTCCAGAGGAGGGCCACAAAGATGATCAGAGCACTGGAGCACCTCTCCTATGAGGACAGGCTGAGAGGGTTGGGGTTGTTCAGCCTGGAGAAGGCTCCGGGAAGACCCTATAGGAGCCTTCCAGTATCTGACAGGGGCCTACAAGAAAGCTGGAGAGGGACTTTTTATAAGGGCATGTAGTGATAGGACAAGGCGTAATGGCTTCAAACTGGAAGAAGGTAGATTTAGATTAGATCTCAGGAAGACATTTTTCACTATGAGGGTAGTGAGGCACTGGAACAGGTTGCCCAGGGAAGTTGCGGAGGCCCCATCCCTGGAAGTCTTCAAGGCCAGGTTGGATGAGGCTTTGAGCAACCTGATCTAGTGGGAGGTGTCCTTGCCCATGACAGGTGGGTTGGAACTAGTTGATCTTTAAGGTCCCTTCCAAGCTAAACCATTCTATTATTCTATGTTTTTAATTGTTTATGAGTACCAGGTCCAGCAGAGCATCTCCCCAAATCAGTTCAATTGTATGCATCATGAAACTGTCCTCCATAAACTCCAGAAATCTCCTGGATTACCTGAAATTTTGTCAGGTGTCTTTGCTACACAGCACCCTGCCTTTTAAGTCAGTGGTCACATAAGCACACACAAAAACTAATAAATTTTTGCAAAGCAAGACTGAATTTTGTTATCTGCAGAGGCAAAAGTGCATTGATGAACCCTGTTTAATTCTTTCCAGTGACACATAAAGGACATACGGTGAAGTGGGATGATTCTCACCCAGTGGTCCCTTTTGTTTAATTAAAAGATATCTGGTAGCACCAAAGTCAGCCACAAGTTCAATTTTATTGACTGCCTGTTTATGAATTAAATGCCCAGCCAGGATAGTGGACAAGCCTATGTCTCCTAAAAGAATGGAGATATGAGTCACACAAAGCTGGAGAAAGGAGACCTATGTTTTCCTCAGGCTTTTTAGCTGAGGACTCCATTAGTCTGTGTTTCACAGACCAGGCTCATCACACTGCCAACACCAACACAAACCTCAAGCAGTCCCCATTGGACAGCTCCACCTGAGATTCACTTCCAGAGAGAAACCCCAGGCTTCATTTTTTTCAGAAGCAGTGTGTAGTCAGCACTGATCAGAGAGAACAACTAAGCATATGTCCCTCCAGCAAAGGACCAGGCTGATACCTTCACAGGTGGCTGAGCTCCTCACACCATCCTTCCCATCCTTTACGAATCACCGTTGCATCTTCTGCTTTTGTCCATGCCTTCCCTTGCATGACTGCATCCATCAGACTGCACAGTCTCACTCTCTGACCTCAATGGCAGTCTTTGTGGAGGAAAAGGACAGGATGCAACCCAGCTTCTGTGACCGTATTCTCCACCAAGGAGTGAACTGCCACCTTACACTGCTGTAACACCAGCACAGCCATATCAAGTGCAGCACACTGAATTCAGTTACTCCGGCTTGCAGGAGAATACTTTTTCCTTAACAGCAGTAAGTACTTTGCCAGCAAGAGCTACCATGTGGCAAAGCAGGCTGTTTTCCTAGAATTAAATTCTGAAACACAAATTAAGCACTACTGCGTTGCCCTGTGACTTTGCCAAAAGCAGCAAACTAGACATAGCAAGACAAAGCTTAAAAATAAAGGCTCTGTGAGCCAACTGCCTGTGCCTAGCCTTAACAATTTGATTTAAAAAGTCTTCATCCACCTCAGCTCACAAGCAGCAGTAATGCCTTGAGAGGGCTGTCAAAGTCTGCCCATTTCCCTTCAATCACTGCCCACTTCCCACCTGCCTGCTTTGGAGACTGAGGGCCTATTGCCAGAGCTTGGGTGGTGTACAGCGCCCAAGAATGGGAGAGAGTCTGTGTCCTTTCCCATGGGAAGGAAGACAGTTCCAGGCAGGACCTCATGGTTCAGCTGTGGTGCATCCTGCCAAAACAGCTGGAAACTCCAGATACCATTTTGGGTTGCTAATACGGACTAGATTCGCAGTGAAAGAAGGTGAGCAGCGACTTGGTCTTAGGGAAGTTGGGCTCCACTTTTTGCCCTTCTACAGGCAGCCGCGTAGCCTCAGCCAAAGCACTGAGAAGTGTTTAAGCCTCTCACTTTGGTAGCAATAAGTATGACACCAAAGTAAGTATAAGGATGGGAATGTTATCCATGTGTATAACCTCTATGGGATGAAACCCATACGCAATCAGGATAGTGAACCGAGGAAATACCCAACAGGATCTGTATGTAGTTAAGAAAGCTGTATGGAATTAGTTGCAGCCTGCTGCCTAAGAAAGCAAGACGTATCCTCTGGTGGTAACAGCCCACTAAATTGTTCAGAGGAGAGGGTTTAATAAAATAACCTTCTACCAGGATGAATTGATTCACTTTGTTGCAGAGATGCTTTATGGTCTTTTTAACCAAAGCTCTGCCAAATGCTACATCGCAACAAGTTTCCTCCTTTTCTCTCACTACAGCAGTAAGCCACTTCTCCCTTCTCTGTCCCCCAGCCACTGCAAACCCCTAGTTTTGGGCTTTAACTATAATCCCAGGTCTGAGGCTGAAAGAAACTTGTCTGTCTGAGTACCAACAGTCATGCAGAACTGGATGCTGTTCTTGTCCAAACTGCTAAAAGACTTAGTTGTTGCTCAGGAACAAGGATGACTCAGGATGAAAAGAGACAGAATTAGAACCTGCGCTCTAAGCAGTACATGACAGTAGCAAACAGCAATTGGTACCTTACTTGGCCCAGCTCTTTTCTGTATACTTTCTGTTATCTTCCATGGGGAAGGATTCCCAGCAGAAAATTTCACAGCACAGCTCAGTGGCCAAGAGCTGCATTTCAGCCCCAGAAGGCAACTGCTGCAGCCCTCCAGATCAGGAAGGCCAAGCATAAAGGCCACCTGCAAGCAGGAAGGCTCACATCTGGAGAAAGGGCAACGTGCAAGCAGCAGTGAGAGGAGGCTGAGGACAAGGCACCCGGTACCTTCCGTGTGCTTGTCTCACTCGCTCTGTGGGGACTCACGGTCTTTTATCGGAAGAAGGCAGTTTGGGCTTTTAAAGCAGCTTCTCTTTCAAAGATCTCAATGCAACTTTATAAGGCAGAAGGCCTCATGAAAGGCACCACAGCTAATTTGTCTCTTGGTAACAAGATTGCAGTCAGAAGATGAAAAACATAGCTGTATGAGAGGGTTCATGATACGGCTGTGGCTCCTCACTGCTGCATGCTCAATTCCTTTCAATGATTCACGCCCTTCTGCTTCCTGCTCTGATCAAGTCAGAAGGTAAATCACTGAAAATGACAAAAGGGGAAAAAAAAAAATCATTGCTCATCCATATGTTTGGTCTCTGCCTCTGCAGAGGCAGTGGGATGGGTGATGGAAGCTGGGAACAAAGACCAGACTTGATTCCAGGTCCTGGAGCCTAACATGAACTATGCTAGGGGATCTCTGCAGAGAAAGCCAGTTCCTTGTGAGATTTACACCCTCAAACCTCAAGCCCGCAATGCCTGTACAGGCCTGGGGCAGAATCCCGCCTCAGCATGGGTCTGCTGTTGATGGCAGGATTTGTGCTGACAGATGAAATTGGAGAGTTCAAGCCAAGAAGAGAATGGCAAGGGACAAAAAATCAACAGTGGGGGGCTTGACCACATGCCACTTCTGATCCTTCCCTGCCTCCCATCACTGTTGCCATGCCAGCTAAACATGCCCTCATAGTCAACCAAGCCTTGGGAGAATGGCAGGGGCACAGCCCTCACGAAGGGAAAGGGTTAATGTTTCATAGTGCCCGACAGCAGTCTGGTTATGCTGTTATCCCAGCACATGACAGGAGGAAAAGAGAAGAGGGAAAACTCTGCCAAACTTGCATCATGGATAAAGTAAAAGCTGGCTCCTCTACCAGGTTTGAAAGAACCCTGATAAATAGAGTTGACAGATGGTCTCCAGTGGTTCATCACCCACATGAAAATCCCTTTCGCTTTCTTGTCTGTCTGTCTTTATCCCATTCCCCGCCTCTTCTAGAGCCGGTGAGTGAGTTGCTGCACTCTTCACGGAAGCTTTAGTTCTTTGGCAGACAGTACCATTCACAAGAGGTTTCTCATGCAAGAGCATCATCTCATGAGCCTGTTTGCCTCTCTTCCCCTTTCATCTCATTTATTTTCCATTCATATCCAGAGAACTCACCCCCTTGCCAGACCATCTGCATGTTTTGTAATAGGTGCCGGTGGTGCAAATGTCAGGAAGCGCACGTTGTCTATTATTTATGCAACATATTATTTACCTCCAGGTTATTTGCCTTGTATTATGTATTTAGTTCTTCATATTCAGACCTTGGCCCAGCAATAAACTCAAAGGAAAATCTAAGTTTAAGAACTGCAGGTGTGCTTTTGAACAGCTGGGGCAGAAGAAGACAGAGCTGTTAGTTTAGGCATTAGGAGCTCTGGTCTGGTCCTTGCCTTGCCGCTGGCCCATTACAGTGTCTTGGGCAAGCCCCTTTGTCCCCAGCGGGCGGTAGAGGAGAGGTGTGTTTGTACAGCTGCATGCACAGTGAAGTGCTATGGTCTGCTTTCATCAGGCTAACATATCATTCCACAGAGTAAGATAATTTTCTGCCTCTTGGTTTTACGCGGCGAAGGATGTTTCCTCCGGGTACTACTGCAGGAAGTAGCCAAGCACCCTTCAGCACCTTTCTAAACTTGAGTCTCCATCAGAAAGGATGGGGTAAAGGTGGTATCCAGAAGGAATTCAGAGGTATCCTTACCTTATTGTTACAAAAACAGTCCAGTTCACAGCTCAGGCTGAGGCTAGTGCTGGAGCCTGTTACAGAAACATGCACTCAGCATAGCTCCAGTGCCCTGGCCAAAGCTAAGCAAACAGGAAAAAACAAGCAGCCGTCTGAATGGACAGGTAGATTCCTGTTTAAAGATCACAGTTCCACGGCCAGGTGTCAAACAGCCCCACCAAATCAGACTTGCAGCTAAACTGGTCACTCGGTGCATTGCAGGTTGTAAGGAGCTCATGGATGTTTCAGTAGCTCAGTAGTTACAGGGTGTTAAAAGGAGAGAATAATAGTTATTCTCATGGACTGTAAGAAGTCTGTGTTGTTCCTGTGCTTATAAATCCTGTCTCTAATGTGCTAATGACATCTATTGGTCACATATTGGGCCTTATAAAACTATCTTTAAATGGGACTACAGTATGAAGCGTGGCTGCACTGAATGGATAAAATGCAGTTTTGACCTTGAGGAGATGCTGACAGAGAACTTTTTCTTCTTGCCTCATCATACAAAATAACTCTTGCCACTCTGTGCCACATCACTGAAATAACAGAAGTCCCCAGAGAGTTGTTTACAAAGTAACTCATCAAAGATCATTCACTGAGGAAATCTATAAACAAGTTGATATAGTTGCACGTCTTGTAAATTTACCACTGATTCTCTCAAGCAACTTTGGAAATGAAGATCTGTAAGCAGAATGAAAGAAGATAAAATTACCCAAATCAGTTTGAAAACTAAATGAGTGCCCGCCAATTAGTCACAAGGCTTTGGTGATAGTCATTGCAGGAGATAATTATCACATTGGAAAAAAAGAACAAACCTTGTGACACAGGTCCAGTAAAGCAAAGGCCTTTGGATTCACTTACAGTCTAATTTTCAGTTCTCCTTGATTATCTGCCACTCCTACTTACCTTCACGAGGGCCCACAGTCACTAATACCTGAACTTAAAGACCTGCTTTCTTTTAGGAAGTGTCCCATCTTTCACACTGCCACAGGGGGACTAAATCTTCTTCACCCGTATCCATAAACTTGGTCCCTTCCTCGGAACAGAGAAAACCTCAGTCAAAGAACTGTCATGACCTACAAAGCAATGAATGGGCTTAAGATCATCCATCTTAAGTGAGTGTTAAGAATACTTAGAACTTACTAAGAACACTTAAGAAAAATTTGTCTGTGGGAGAGCATGCAATACAGTTTTATCTCCCAAAGCAAATGAATATGCCCCTATGAATATGTTTTTCAGTAATGTAGGCCAATGGGATTTTTGCACAGACTGAGATCTCAACTCAATTCTCAGTTTCTTTAATTTTTTTGAACATATATTGACTTCGATTGCTATAGAATACCATCCTGATAATAATGACTTATACAGAATTCTTGTCAAAAAGCAATTCAACCATCTCAAAACACTTCATAGATTCAGTAAAGTGATATGCAAGCCACGCGCAAGGATCACATTGCATCATCCACCAGGACAAAGCAAGCATCTCTGTGATGATGAAGAGCAACTGTTTGAACAATGTACACTAATATTACTCAACAGCTCAGAAAGGGAAGTGAAAATTAAATGATTGCATCTAATTGAAACTGCAAGAGGAATTTTGAGCAACAGAATACAATTACCCAAGTTGGAGCTTAATCAGGAGCTAAACTGAACGTGCTACCTGTTACGAAGAAAAAGCCAAAAGCATTCCAAATCTGGGCTGACTTAAATAAGAAGTATCAAGGATAAATGCTTGCCAATTTAATGGGAACTATGATTTTGTTTTAATTTTCTTTCTTTCTTCCTTTTTTATTTTCTTGTCTCTGTTGCAGCAAAGAAAAATGTGAATACATGCCAAACAGATACGTAAACAGGCTGCATCCCTATCTCTGAATGGCAAGGGTTGTCCAACCACCCCATGGGGTTGCTAGCTCTTACTGTCCTGGGTGGCAGTGCTGATTCTCCATCAGTATTAGTCTCTGGGAATTGGAGAGACCCGATCCATTCCCTGAATCTCGTATGTCCAGACAGGAAGAATGCTATTATTCACACAGCAGGAAATGTTCAGCCTCTTTTGAAATGCAAGAGACAGGCCACATGCCAAGGACCTTTTTCTTCTAAGCAAACTAGGACATCTGACAATGACTTCCCTAACCGATACCTATCTAAAATTGTGCATTTATTACACCAGCTGCATCTCCTGAGCAGTCACTGAAGACAAGTAGATGCTCCAGCATCTAGGGAAAATTAATGTGGGCCTAAAGACTGGGGCCACCGCTGTGTCTTATGCCAGCCCTCAAAACTCAAGGGAACACAGCTGTGTCAAGGGGTTCTGCTCCTTACAACTCTCGATGGAAACGTTTGAGGATTCAGAAAAATTGTGCTGTGATACCAAGGCCTTTCCAGCGATGGGTGAAGCTGAGAAGGTTGCTTGAGCAACGGAGGACAGAGATGAACAAATCCTGCCTGCTGCTGTGCCAGGGGATGGAGCCTTTATGAAAAGAAATCACATAGTGATGTGCTGCTGCTATACGTGAACCTAACTGTTCTCCATGGCTGAATATCCAACCCTTCACAGGCTCTAGTTATTCCCGGAACGCTCACTTTCACCCAGAACTTCAGCACTAAAAACACAAGCATGCTGGTTTTGTAAATACTGCTTGAGCCAGTCCTACACTTCTGGAAATGGAAGGCAACTTCTCCAGACTGGGAGAGTGCAGGTCACAGCATGGAGAAGGAGTGAGAAATGAGCGTACATTAGACTGTTGTTCAATTCACCTTGTTCCTGGGAAGTCCTGAGATGACGTGATTGATCCATCTGGCTTCAAAATAAACAGGGTGAGTGCAACCTATCTGGCCGAGGCAGCTCATCCACAGCAGTCAAAGGCTGGGAAAGACAGTGTTTCTGTGCGGCTTGTGCTCAGAGTCAGTTACGAGGGCAGAGGACTCAGAATTCACAGGGAACTAGTAGGATAAATCCCTCCTATTTTTTAAAAACATGGGGCTTCATCCTCAGCAGAAGTAGGAGGGGATGGACCTGATTGCTTGTGCTCATTGATCAAGACCAAAGAGCTCAACACTAGGGGAGAAAAGAGAGTCAAGGGAAAATAGAAACCGTAGGTGCATTTACATATGCATACACATATAGGACATACATATTGCAGAAGCCTTTTTCTTTTATAACTCGAGAAGGAATCTCTGAATTTGTTAATAACAGTTGCTCACAAAATCTGTATTAAAATACTATGGCCAAGAACACTTCCTTATCACGAGTGGCCTCTCATGATAGTTTAGCAGCATTTGCTTATATTTTGCTATAACTGACTAGTAACCGCTTCTTTCCATTATTACGAGCTGCTGTAGCTGCTGCCTTGTCCTGCAGTTACCAGTTGTGTCTGGCTGGCTGCAGCCGCTTGCAGATCTGGCTGATAAAGACAGCCAGCAAATGAGAAAATACAAATGGTTTGATTGCCTGAAGACCGTATCTAGCTCCTGGAGGAAAGGGCTAGGTCTGTCCCGCGTGCTGTCTAGCTGTGGTGAGTCAGTTATCTGCTAACAGTAGCGGGTTGTGCAATAGGCACAGCTGTTCCGGCAGATGGGCCTCTCAGAAACCAAGTCACAAGTTTCATTTCCATTGCCCAAAGTGAAGAGTCCCTTTTTTTCAATTTTTTTTTCTTTCCTCCTCTGCACTGGAGTTGTCCCTTCTGAATACCTGAGGCTGCTGGGGATTTATTCTCCTGTTTCTCCAGGGGCCAGACTGGCTGCCCACCCTCAGGAGGGTGAAGGGGACACTAGCACCTGCAACGCAGCAGGCTTTCCTGTCCTTCCATCTCCTTTCTTGACGGGGATGCAGGAGAACCAAGAACAGCAGGGAATTGCTTAGCTTCCCTACCCTGCAAGCTGCTGTGCTCCAGCCCTCTTGTTCCTTTCTGCTACAACCAAGGTGTACTTTCGACAGGCGAATACGAGAGCAGGACCTGAAAAACAGAGAGTGCCTTCCTCCCTCCTCCCTCACTCCTTCTCTGCGGCCCTGTGGGTGGCCTTCAGGACATGCTGGGTCCCTCTGCCATGGGGCCTGGCTCAGGGCTGCAGTAACTCTGCTGCAGTCAGATGCCTGCTGAGAAACATACAGTTGGGTTGTGCAAGCGCCTGTGCTGGACATGGTGGATGAGCAGGTACCTCTTTGAGAGAAGGAGAGGATAACGACCAAGGTCATATTAATCTGTAGCCAATCCTTGAGCGCCTGAAGCAGCACTAATGATTTGGTTTGGTTCATCAGGCTGGCCATTTGGTTGGGGCCAAGACAACTCAAGAATAAGTTGTCTCGGGGTGGAATCCACTACCACCACCAACCTCACCTTCAAGCACCTGCTGCCTTTGGGAGGAGCTGCTGCAATGGTTTTCTCTGTATCGGCCCTGCAGCACTCTGTGCCTGAAGTACTCGCTGCAGCCAAGAGGGGTTTGCTCATTACCAATGTTTACAGACTGTCCTCTGGCCATTGACCAGCTTCTTCTTTCTTCTGCATTGTGAAATGTGCTCCTTGCCGCAGGGAATAATCAGTGCTGGAAGTGGAGCTCCAGTGTGGAGCTGCCGGCTCTTACAGCTTTTTATCACAAGCTTCATAATATCTGATGTTTTGTTGAAAGCTCCAGTTCCTGTCAGCTAGCAGTTACAAAACAATATCAAAGGTTTTAATTTTTTTTTTCAATATGATATAATTCTCTTCTCTCAGAGTTGCAGAGAAAGGCCTGAAAACATGGCCCAGAGCTCCAGAACCAGACAAGCAAATAAAACTTCATATTTATATTGTATTTCCATGTCATTTGTAAGACAGCCTTACCAGCATTTCAAGACTGGCAACACCACACTGTTTTCATCTGTGGCTGGGAAGCACAAAGGCCAGCTCTCCAGTGAGATTATAGCCCTGGTGGTTTCTGAAGGTCATATTCTGCATTGAAGTCTAGAATATTGCCCTGCTTAGAAAAAGGCACTTTTTTTTTTTTTTTTTTAATCCAAATGCATGTTTGAAGAAGCACGTGGTTCTGAGCAGGTCGCTCTCTCTGGCTCGCTGGTGACCCCAAAGAAGTTCCACGCTGGCAGTGGGGAAGCTCATTCTCAGTTTCACAAACAGACCTGTCAGTTTCCAGATGTGAGTCCTACCCACACTCTGGTTTCCACCGTGCCAGCCCCACATGCTGAATTTGGCCCACAAATTTGGCTCAGCCCCGTGCAGGTGTAGCAGGCCGTGCCTGGGCTGCTGGGCGGCAGTGGCAGCTGCTGTAAGAAGTCCCATTTCCAAAGCAGCATTGCAATCTAGAAGTACAACAGAGAAGTAAGAGGTGATGTGGTAATACCGTGTTTGGGCTACTGTCTCAAGCACAGAGAATCCTATCAATACTGGACATAGTTATAAAGGCAGTGGTTGCCAAAATCTAAGGGTACATGTATACAATGGAAATGAGCAGGTCTGCTCTCCAGCCTTGAGGACGAATGGCACCGTTTAATCTGACTTCCCTTCAAATCCAAGCCTCCTGCCGGTTAAGGTCCCTGGCCTGGGCCAAACCCTGCGTCAAGCACAGAAATAGTGCAGAGCTCATCAGCTTGGGGCAAGGACAGTCACAGCAGCTTCATAGCACGGGTAACTGAGCTCCTGTGTCTGGGCATGAGGCTTCCCATTCTTCCCCTTACTTTCACAAATACAGCCTAAGAAATCATCAATGCCATGATTAAGGCATGCCAGTTCCCGCAGCCATGGCCACTTAAGGCCACCTTGCATTCCGCTGATTTGCATGAGGTAGGTACACTTTCAGGTCTGGTCCATGTGAGAACCCATGGTAAGGGATCTGTTGGAATGATCTCTGTCCACACCCCTTGCTCAGGTTTCTTTCAAGAGAAACCCAGGAGGAAACCAAGGTGCACATCAGGGGATACAGGGTACATCCCTCCTGCAGTGTGGACATCGCCAAAGGGTACTCACTCCAGAGAGGGCAGGACAGCAAGGATTCTTGAAGAAATTAAGAGAGGTAGTTAATAACATGTTCCCCATGTCCATGGCAGGTTGTATAAGAATCTATGGTTTAAACTGTAGCGAGGAAGATGTATCGAAGGATCTTTCTCATGGTAAGGGTACTCACATAGCAGAGCAGATCATCAGGGAATTTCCATCAGTGGAGGGCATTCAGAACAGGTCAGACAAACATCTGCAGGAGTGGCACAGAGCTGATCCTCCCTTGGATCTCTCAGCCTCTGTAGGTCCCTTCCAGCCCTGCTTTCCCTTTTCTGACCGCTTGTCCAGATAGATTATAGCAGCCCTCCATAACAGGTACCAATCTGGTGAGGGCAGTGTTCAAAATACAGCCAGAGCAAGATTCCTACTTGTAGCTCTGCATCTAAAGAGAGGAGCTTCAACGGCTTTGCCTCACACTGAACAAGTTACCAAATATGAAGGGTGTGTCCTCCTGTGTCCAGCTCTGACCCTTGCTCATCATTGTCAACCAGTCTTCTCACACCTTCTTTCCTGGAGCTGGCTATCAGGATGGAGGCACAATCCAAACAGTCACTCAGGAGGGCAGGACCTTTGGTTGCACAAGACCTACTTTCATGTTCTGGGTTAAAATGCAACAATCATCTCCTGGACTTGGACACCAAGGTACCTAGAATCCTTGTGCCATGATGATGCTTAGAAAATGGTGTTACAGCATCCCACCCTCATGATCCACATCCAGCTGCTTTATGAGTCATATTGCAGCACGGTATCTCCTCAAAGGCATAAGCAAGACTGGCTCACTCAGACTTGCTAGGAATCCACATCCCCCAGAACATGAACCAGAATGTCATTCCGCCTTCGACAGACCTAGATCTTCTGTGGGCATGAGAAGACAGGTCGGAGGAATATCATCCATGAAAACAAAATTCTGCCTTTCCAGAGCCAAAACAGGTCTTTGCAATGTCCCATTCCACAAGTATTCAAAAACCAATTTGGTTTCTAAAGCTCTTGATCTGATATGTTCCTAGTGAGCTGGTGTCTAGGTGGGAGGTCTGAGAGCCACACTGTATTCAAAAGAGTAGAGAAAAGAGCACATTACTGACCATGTTCCAGCCACGGTTTTAATAAAGCAGCAGGTACACTGGAAAGAACTCCTCCAGACTTATCTGCCAAAAAAAATATAGCAATTGCAAAATATTAAATGCCCTTTATACATTAAAAAAACCAAACCAACCAAACAAAAAAACCCCAGCCTCTCAAACTGCAAACCATAAAGAGAAATAAGAGTCTGAGCTGTTAAATAAATAAGAAAGGGAGCTTTGGACAAAAATAAACAATGACTGGCATTTAGGGAACTTAGTCGGCATCAGACAAAAACTCCTCCTCGTTTGCTCTGGCTTCTAATTTTTTCCATATTTTTGTCATTAGACATTATTAAAGTACTACTGTTCCAGGGCTGGGTGATGAAAGGCTGAGATATGATTCAGCCCCCTACGTTACATAAACAAACCCGGGTCGTTATGACATCCACTGTGATCTTTTTCTTCATTCTTTTGAGTCCTTCACTGTACCTCGCTATTGATTGCACTGCGGAAGCTCTTTCAGGTGCTCAAATGCAGTTTCAAGCCAGCTCTTTGGCTGCTAATGTGGTATAACAGGCTCGCAGCCAGATGTCTGCTTCCAAAACAGCCTTCAGTGCAGTCTTCTCGTAAGTGGGCCATGTTGAAACTGCAATATAGCAGCCACTTAAAATAGGATTTAAAAAGCAAACCAGGAAGCGTTAGTTTAAAGTTAGCTGTGATCCATTAATCAGCATTGGAGACAATGATGTCGGTGTGACCGGATGGGCTGACTTACGATTAGTTCAGATTTAGCTGAGATATAACAAAAGGGCAGCCTGCTGGTTTAATGAGTCTCCTTCCCTTTTCCTTTGGCAAAATCAAGACATTGTTTAGAAAGCCAAAGAGAACGCCACTTGAAAGTCTGAGGTCATTTCCAAAGCTAAATCTAGTAGGAGGTATGACAAAACAAGAACCAAAAAGTGAGTCTCTTCCATCATGGAAAATTTCTCTGGCATTTGGAGGTGAACCAAAGCCAATTGAAATCAGCAGGAGGACAGCTACTTAAGCGAGTGAGGCTTCTATTGGACATCACCATGGTGTTCCATCATTGGTTTAAGGGCAGATCGGTTCCCTGGGCCCTCCAAGCCTGGACATTTCAGTGTTAACCTACACATCTGGGACTATATGTCAGTCCTCACTGAGCGAGAAATGTGGTACAAAGTATGCCTCCAAAGCCGCCAGGATGCTTTATCTCACTGTAAGAGGGACATTTCCACCCTGATAGCTTCACGGAGGAATAACCATACCAGCCTGGCACAAGGAGCCATACAGAGAAGGTTGAGGGCAGTACGCCTGCTAGTGGGACATGCAGTCTATTTCTGACCATCCTTTTACACAAAATTGGATCAGCAATGTTTCCTCTGAAGGACAGGCATGGTGGATGGTGTAGCTCCCTGTGGAAGTGGCAGCGCGAGCCTCACCATGTCATAAAGCATCTCACTACAAGGTGATGTTGTGGGCCAAGAAATTATCTCCCTCTCTGACTTTAATTATTATATTTATTGCAATAATAACAAAGAGGCCACAGATAAAAGTAAGTAAAAACCTCAGTTAATGTAACAGCAGCATAAAAATGGTCATCTCGCTGCATAAAATTTATGTAATATAAAACAGGTGAAGGGATTTACTTTTCATTTTAATTGGGTGGCCTGCTTGTAGTATGGATGGTTGCTGGCAATCTATAAGACAGCATCAAAATGTGTTCAATTTTATGCCACTATTAGTGTGGAGAGGTCATGGAAACAGTCTTCCGTAGCTTTCTGGCAGTTGACTGCAAAATTTTGCTGTCTGTGAAACTCAGGGTAGATCTTTCAGAGGCACTCGGTGCCAACATAGCTGCCCTTGTATAGGATTGTAAGAGATCAGAAAAATGCAGATATGTCCCACCTTACTGGAGACTGTCGCTGTACAGCCTGCAGAAAGGGATGCGGCTCTCAGAGTGCCTTAGACTGTGGGTGGGCAATGTTGCCCTCTGGAAGTGTCAAAATCTCTCCCTGGATGACAAATGGAACAGAGCCCAGCACTGAGCTGTTCTTTGAAATATCTGACTTTGAGCTAATTGAACTTGGAACAGCTATTGCACAGTTCCTTTTCCAGTGTCAGCTCACAGTGCATATTGACTTTCAGGCAGCAGATTCTTGACTTCTAAACAAGATTTCACTAACCTTGCTGAGGGCTTAATCCGTCTCTTGTTGGCAGCAATGGACAGATCTCTGACTTGCTGGCAGCTGCCCCAAACACAGAGACAACTGCAGAGGATGCAGCAGCACCTTAACTGGGAGTTAATGCCTCAGTCACCATCCTGTGGCATTGACTTTAGGCTAAGTGTTAAGCCGGTCGCAGGTGGAGATAAATTTCTCAGCCTTCATCCTTACAGTGTAAGTATCCGAGCTTCGGTATCTGCCTCTGCAAGAAGCACAGCTCTGCTGCCCAGTTTGCCCCATGTTGGTTTGGTTACCCCCTCACGACAGCATTTGAAATTCCCACCAACTTCAGTGGGTGGAGGAATAGATGAGCTGGGGGGTTGTTCCAAGCATATTAAGGGATTGCCTGCTGACACATTGCAGTTGAATGCGATAAAGGATCCAACAAAATTTCACTGAAGCACTGGTGTCCAGCAGACAGACCTATCCTATGCAATGGCAAGGCGAAAGGCAGCTTATTCTCTTTTTTCTTTGAACCTGCTTTTCTTCCACAGTACTGCACAACACAAGGCCAGCAGTACCCAAAGGACAATTCCCTCTGGCAAACGCTGAGAAAAAATGGGGAGGGAGGTAGCCCAGGCTGCGGAAACTTGGAAAACCCACACAAATCACCTAAGCTCCAGCTCTGCCCACGCGTGTAGGTTCTTCAGTCTTGGTTCCAGTGACGTTTTCGACCCTCCACTGCTGTTTGTATCCTTGTTTCTCTCAGCAGGGACTCAGTAAGAAAGCAGTTTTACAGACTTGCACCTCAGGGACAGCTTAGCTGTCTCCACCAGTGCAACTGCAGTCTCAGCGGCTCTTGGAAGGTGCAACATCCGCATGGGATGGGGAGGTACATGCACAACTGTGAGGAGAAAGAAGGGGGACCTCCTCATACCATCCCATGTGAAGCTGGCCTAAACCGCTTGATGTCGTGAACTCATCTGTGTGTCCGGCACTGTCAGTGGTCTGTCTGCTCCGGCTTTTGCACCGCCCTCCCTCCACCTGCGCACACGCAGGGCCGTGTACTGGGCAGAAACCGCATCTAGGGAACCGCTCCCGCAAGGACGGATAATGACAGAGACACGGGACATCTGTTTTGCTTTTGCAAGCAGTTTGGAAATGTCTGCAGCTTTCCAGCCGGAGGAGAAGAGAGACAACCAAGAGGACAATGCGGGCTGGCTTTGTGGTTAGAGCACTGTCTGGAGCAGTTAGGAGACCCATATTCTAATTCCTGCTCCAACACCGATTCGCTGTGCAATTTCAGGCGAAGTCACTTAGCTGGTCTGCGCCTTTGTTATTCCAGTTGTAATAATATTTACATCACAGGGGAGTTAGGAGGCTTATTCAATTAATGCGTGTGAAGCGTTTCGATACCCGCCGGCGGCCGGGGCTCCAGGCAGCCTCTCTGGCCAGCCTGCCGGCCCCCGCCCCAGCAGGGGCGGCCAGCGCCCCGCTCCGCTCCCGCCGGCCCGGCACGGGAGGAGGGCGGCGGCGCCTCCGCCCCACCGGCGTCCCCCGCCGCCCCCCGCCCCGAAACCGGCATCCCTCCGGCCAGCGGTGCCTCCCGCAGCCTGCTGCCAGGCAGGATGGCTCGCCGCCGTCCCCTCCCGGCTCTGCTTCAAAAAGTGCGTGTTTTCTCTGGGTAGTGCTTGCCTCTCACCGTTTGTTTTTTAAGGGAGTTGCTAGAAAACTCTCCTGCTAATTTTTTTTTTTTTTTTTTTGGTACCTCTGTTCAAAGCCTCTTTCTCTTTGGCTCCACCATTATTGTGACTACAATTCCCTTCTCTCTGATCTTTTTCTCTATTATAGCTGTATTGACTTAATTTGGGGTAATGAGCTTGTTTGTGTCGAACCCCTCGATATTTTCTTATCTGCATCCTAAAAGCTCTGCTTTTCTTCTGTCACGCTTACTCTTTTCACATTATTTTTCTTTATTTTCTTCTTTCCCTTCTCTCTTTTCCTTTGCTTTTCCTTCTTTCTTCTTTCTTCTTTTTTCTCTTTTCTGTTTTTCTCCCTTTGCTTTTGCTTTTTTCTCTCTCCTTCCTTTGCTTTTATTTCCTTCTTTCTTTCCCTTCCTTTTTTTTTCTTCCTTTCTTTGTCTTTATCTTCCTCTCTTTTTCTTTTTTTCCCTTTAATTCTTCTGAAAAAAACTACCAGAGAATTAAGCAAATCAGCAGCAATTAAGGAGACTTCTCTGGGAAAACACTAGCTGTGAAGCATGTTTGCTTTGTGAAGTACTCTCATCAGACACCTTGGCACAGAGCCACCTATTTATTTGGGAGAGGGGTAAAAAACATGCAGTGGGGAGACTTTTTGATTGTTGTTGTTATTAGTGGCAAATTCATCTTGCTTGTCCCAGGTTCCCACATGTTTTTAAACTATTACGGTATGTGGTTTCCAACCACGGGTGAGAGATTGCTGGGGAAAAATACTCCCGTCTGTTCAAAAACTGAAAGTGAAGCATTATCTTTTCCTCCTTGCCTTAGGCAGATGCGGCAGAGGCCACTTCGTGCCCAGAGGCTGTGCCAAGGATAATTTTTAGACCCGTGTCTTTCAGTCTCCCTCCTGCAAACACGTACAAACCCATACTCATCCTCCACCTACCTGCCAGCGAACGCACAGCAGTGGCACCCAGTCAGCCCACCGGAGGTGCTCCCCACCGGGACCGCAGGGGCTGAGAGGTCCCCAAGTGGGGGCCCTCTGAGCGCTGTGGTCCCCCCGACATGCCCTGGCAGAGCCGTGGTCCCCTCATGATGCTGCTGCGACAGAGAAACTCGCTTCCCGAGAGGCGTGCCAGGGAGGGGAGGCAAGGAAGGAAGCAACCCAGGAGAAGGCATCCTCACTCAGCTGCAGCCTAATCCCTGGAGGACTGTGCTGGAGTGGTAGGAGCTCCCCTGCTTGCACCCTGCATCAGAAACAGATGGGAGCAGAGTTTTCTGCTGAGGCTCGTTGGTCGGAAAGCATTATTTGGGACTGGAAATTGGTCACAAGTCTGTAAACACAGAGGCAACAACTTTGTATGCTCACTGCCTTCCAAGCTCAGGGCTTCCCTGGTTGGGAACGTGCTTTTTCCCTGCAGGGGTGCTGAACTGAGATGTGTCCCTGCCTCTCCATGCATTGATACTAGACATAAGCCAGAGAGCACAGACTTGTGCTTTTTCTAAGCAAGCAAACTTCTCCTAAGCAAGCAAAAGTACCTGGTATTTAGCATCCCTTTCTCTGAAATTAGTTTGTCCCAAGGCAGCAAGAGGAGTCATATTAGTCACACATTAATCTCACATAATAAAATTCCATCTTAAACTGCTCTCTTCATTTCTCCAGAAAGCTGGTGTGGGGAAAGGGGGGAAACTAACAAACCTTCCTAGCACCCCACCGACTGGCAGCCTGCACAGAGGGCAGAAAATACAGTGTATTCAAGAGGTTTTTTCACTCTGAAGAGTGGCCATGTCTTCTTCAGTCCTTACTAGAGAAAGCTGTTCAACAAATAACAAGGCATTTATATGCTCCATCTCTCGGTGAGCATTTCACGCACACGTGCAGGAATCTGGGGAACACACAAAACTGATTTCAGAGCTGTCAGAAACCCCTCAAGCCAGAGGAGCAACGTGGACATACTCCAGCCAAAGATCTGCTGCCCTAGTCTGTACAGACTGTGCATGCTTTCACTTTTTTGGGTGTTTCAACTTCTTAAAAGATTTCTAGAGGAAAAGAAAAAATTATTCTATCATATAATTAAAGGACAGGGTTTGCATTTTTCCACCCTGCTTTCTTTCCCTCTCCCGCAGGAGAACTTGGAGTCGTTAAGCTACGTTTTTAAACAAAACTCATCCTTCTCGGCTCCCTCCACACCGAAGAGCTGCTACGTTTTTCGCAAGCAGCTCTGCACTCGGGAGCTTTTAAGGGTTTCTAATCCTGGAAGGCCGTCTGACATCACCCTGCTTCTTGTCTGCTGATGTTTCATACAAGCCTCACATTTCCTTAGTGTTTTTCAGAGCCACCAATTAGTGCAGCAATCTTGTGTTTATGTTCTGGTTTTGTGCTTTTTTTTCCTTCCCCTGATGCTTCCCTGGCTCGCATCCCAACAAGCTGCTCTCTCTTAGGCGTTTTTTGTGCCAAGGGTTAAGTTGGACCAGCTTGTTACAAAAGGAAAAAAAAAAAAAAAGTGGGAGGGCGGAGGGGGTTTTTTCCCTAATTTTCTTCATTGACTTCAGGCACCATGTGATCAGGAAGCCTGGCCTCTTTCCATTTCCCTTCCCGACTAAAGGGAAACATTGTGTAGCTGTTGCCCTGCCACCGGTGGGACGGCCTCTTGCGGCATTACGTCGGAGGATAAAAATAACCGGGATATTTAAGGCCGGCTGTGGAATCCCAGCGCAGGCAGACTGAGCCTGGTCAGCCTCCGAGAACCATGGGCCCCAGCCCTAGCTGTGGGTACACACGCGCACCGGAGTAATGTGCTGCGTATGATGCAACTGCAAATATATGCCTGGCAGAGGCGCCGAAATGGTTAGACCCTGGGGAGGCCCAGAAGAGAGAAAAAAGAAAAGGGGGGGCAGGGGGGGAAGGGAGAACTGGAGAGGTTTTTCGTCTCTTTTAACGCACTGTTTCTAGCACAGTAGGTATTTTTCAAAAAGGCAGCGTCTATCCCCGGTGTTTTGTGTGCTTGCTGCAGGGGCATCCAGAGAAAGTGTGAAACCCTCCGCAGGCTGGCTTCTGCAGGGCTTGCTCAGCTTCAGGTGTAAGCCAGTATAGCACACCTTTGTCCCACGGTTTTGCAGGGGATAGCAGCAGGAAACTACACTCCAAGTGTAGTTGAAACTACAGCCTCCCAGAAGGAGAGGCTGGGATAGCACCACGTTCCCTTACAGTCTCATGAGGCCCTTCTCTCCAAATCGCAAGCGTGGCTGAGTACAATGCACATCTTGTTTGTTGGATAAAAGTAATTAAATTAAAAGAGCAACCAGCCCACAAGGCTCAAACAGAAATGGCAGCCTCTTTCACATTTGGTTCTTTTGGGAGTCACAATTGTCAGAAATCTTTGGAGGTGATCTTTTTCTTATTTCTTAAGCTTATTTTCACACTATACCCCACCTCTAAACTTTCCAAAGGGTAATACTGGACAGTGTCTGCCACAACTGCAGTGACGGGAGGAGGCTGTCATTGCAAGGACAGCTGTGCCAGCCCTTCTTTAAAACTGTTCTGACATGCAAACCAGTGCAACTTCAGCTTTCCTTTGCCCATTGGGGGCTAGAACAGTGCAGGTGAGGAGAAGCAGAAGGTACCATGGATGGTCTGGTTACTCCTGTATTTTGGAGGAGAACCTCTTCACCCCTCAGCACACATCACCCTCTCTCCCCTCTCCTTTGGTCAGAATTGTCAAGAGGGCCTGAAAGGAGACAAAAAGGGACCCAGGGGACACCTCTCCCTTAGTGCCACCCTGCACTGGGGAAAAACAGAGGACATGGCAGTGGTCCCAGCAGCTCCCATTCCCCCTGCCGGGAGCTGAGCTTTTTGGGCAGCCCATGGCCGTGGGCAAAGCCAGGGTACATGTCCCCATGGCTTTTCAAAAGCTGCTCCTACTTAAAAGAAAGAGCGTGGCATGTGACTAACCAGCCAGGAGCAAAGGGATTTAACAGCTGTGTGCTTTCCAGACCCCGTTCTTCGCATGCTGCTGAGGACTCACTTGCCCAAATGGCCTCTGCTACCTGCCCACTGCAACGCAAAGGCTCACAGCCCTGCTGCAAACATCTGCCAAGAGACCAGGAAACTACCTGGCCTGGGCGAACTGCAAATACTGGAGTAATCTGTTTTCCTGGCATACTCAGGGGGACTTCTAGTAAGAAAATATAAGGCTTCGTGACTCCTTCCTGAAATGATGAGTGGCGTCCTTCTCCTCTTGCAGGGGGAAATCAGTTATAAACCTTCATGAGGGACAGAGATTGTTCCTGAGATTATTTCTGCTGCGGAGCTCTGTTAAATGTTAGCCAGAGAATAAAATTACTATCTTTGGTTTACCTTGGAATTTCCCCTTCCACAATCTGTAGGACTCAGTGTAACAAGAATCCAGTTTAGAGAAGTTGTGACAATTGCTGGGCACAAACTTAAGCTTTGTTTATTGCTTATGCAATCGTGGGTTTATTTCAAGGAATTAAGGGGGAGAAAAAAAAAAAAAGTTTAAGGCATTTGTAAGGCACTACACCTGCTTGGACTTTGTTTGTTTTTGCAAGTGCTTACAGTTTCATTGTTATATGTTATATTCTTTCAAGTTGAGTGAAATACTGAAACCAGCCAGAAAAAGACTATTGGGAGGAATGACTAGAGACTTAGTTTTCAGCCTCACAAGCAGCCCTCCATGTAGATACTTCTATAATCATTAATATTTAACAACACAGTATCTGAGAACCCCTCAGACCAAATGGACTTTGATCTTGTAAACCCTTTATTACACAGGGAAATATTATCCCCACTTTATATAAATATGAAGCTGCACAGGAGGAAGAGCAAAGGCTCGATGTCCAATTATCCACTTAAAGTCCCTCCAGTTTCATTGGGAAAATAATTTTACACGTTTGGGCGTCAGTGGCAGAGCTGGGGTGTCACCCTGCCCTGCTGCATGTCAGCTTGCTCCCCACCACTGGAGGAGCATCTCATGAGTCACTTTCACATGTCTCAGTACAAATCTGCTGGATGGGAGCCGATTCTTTCCTTCCTTTCTTGTTGATTTGCCTAGAGAGGAGAGGCAACCGCAGCATCAACTCTTCCTGCACAAGGAGCAGGCTGAAATGCTCTTCAGCCAGGAGAAGCTGTGGGAGGCAGCTGGGTAATTCAGCCTGCTGAGTGCAGCCACCTGGATTTATGAATGCCTGCCCTGGCACCCACATCCTGAAGCAAGTCCCAGCTTTTCAGGACACTGGCTAAACCTCTGGGTTTGTCCAACCACATGGACTACCACCAAGGTTTCAGGGGCTTAATGGGGATGACAGTCACACTTGCATCACCAGGCTGGATGCTCCCAGCCATTCTGGGTGCTGGCAGCACGGGAGCAGGACATGTGGCCAGGGAAATCCATGACTCCTTGGGTTCCCTGGCAAAAGCAGCAAGGCTGGACATGTAAAACCAACTCATTAGTCCACCAGGACTGCTGTCACCCTCCTCCAGTGCTGGCAGGCACCCCCTAGTGAATCTTTCTCCAGGCAGTTAAGGTGTCATCAGCCTCAGGCCCCCTCCCTTCTTGCTGCCATGGGTGTAACAGGAGCTGCACAAAGGGTAGCACACGTGCCCACACCTCGCAGTCATCCCTTCATGGGATGAAGGGTTTCAGCCTTCCCAGAGGGAGAGGAACTGCTCAGATCGCTCCAGCAGATTCAGCAGATGGCATCTACCAAAGCTCTCCTGCACCAAGGTCCACCCAGCTGACAGTGAACTGCACATCAGGCTTTGGAGGCATCCACCCCTTACACCACTACACACTTCCATCCGCTGTGGTTTGGATATCCCACCTACCACGGCATTAAACAATTTCATCCTGGGCTGCCACGGCCACGCAAAGAGGATGGCAGGCAGGGATGTGTGTTTGGGTGCTGTCATGCAGCCAAATCTTCTCTGCAGCAAACACAACCCGGCAAGTTTCACATGCTTTGGAGTTTTGGAACAAAAGTTTCACACAAACTTAATTGGCCCCAGATTTTTAACACTAGTAAGTAGTTATAACGCATCAAAAAGAGCATTTCTTATTGACTGTTTCCCACTGATACATTTTCCAGTTGGTGCTCCCATCACACCTTTACTAAACGAACAAGAACTCCAAAACCCTTAACGCTTAAGCCGTTTCTCTTTTCTTTCACATGTAGCTTGCCATGTTGTTATAATTACATTTCAAAGCTCAAGTCTCTGCAGTTTTCTTTTTCTGACGTTGTTTTTCGTCCAGTAGCCGCTACAGCCTAGCACAAACCAAAGTCACCCATCCAGAGGTTAACAGGCCTTTCTTCTTCCCATCAGGTGTCCTGGTGTGCTGCTGAAACATAAAACTGGATGCTGTTGAATCATGTGAACGGCAGTGTAACAGGGCTCTCATTTCTTTCAACTCTGATATTCTGTTTACCCTGATACAGTAAATATCAGGATAACTGGCTTCTCTGCAAGTAATCACCTATGTGGCCTTGGTCGTAACACTTAATTTCTGTGATTTGCCTTTGGCTGTGTTTGCAGCCGTCTCCAGGCCACAGACTGTGGAACCACTTCCCCTCATGGTCTCTTTCTCTCTGGGCATGCACAAGCATGAGAGAGTCAAATCCCCTGTAGGATGTCCTGTTGCCACGGCCAGCCACAATGGTTTGGAGCTGAGGTCAGCTGCCCAGCAGGGTAAGGGAGCACCCCTTGTTACAAAGTGGGGAAGCCTCTGCCTCAGCCTTTTTAACAGAAGCTGCATCTTGGAGAAGTCCAGTTGGGTTTACCCTACTGACACCACTGTGATTTCTCCCTTTACTGCTTCCTTCATGCGCCGAGGCAGAGCCTAGCCTCCTTAGCACCTCACCTTTAGAGAAATAAGTGTTCTTTGGCATGAAAGAGAGCTGCTCTGTTCAGTCTTCCATAAAACTTTCCAGGTGAAGGCAGCCTGAAAACAGATCTAGCCATTTCAGTGGTCTCTCCCCTTCACCCACCCCCCCCCCCCCCC
>VFFE01007221.1:317675-359336 GCA_008921705.1 Burhinus oedicnemus
CATCCATACCCTATAAGGAACTGCCTTCAACCACCATAAATAAAACAGAGGTACAGTCTTCAGCTGATCTCGATTACTAGAGCTCCATTGAATTGAACAGAGCTAGGATAATTTACACCAGATGAGCATCTGCCCTCAACATATGTTACATTATGGTTCAACAAGATGGTCTCAATTTGCCTTGGGGGAGGAGCAGCTAGCGGGGAGAGTAAGGTTTGCTCATGTCTAGGAACGATGGGCTGCAAAACCCCCAAGGGTAAGGAGGTAAGTAGGGAAAAGAAGGCATTTGGTTATTAGGCCCTCTTATTTCCAGTGATTAGGGTGGGAAAGAGCAGACTGTGTGGGAAACAGTCTTCCCTACACCCATTTTGGCAGCTTTTGATTGGCCCCTAACCAGACATTTATTAAAACAGCCTCATAAGTTGCGGTCTCACTAAAGAACAATACAAAACCAACCAAATGTTAATGTTTTCAATCTGTTCCTGCTGAGATTTCCGCCTCCCCACCTCCCTGATTATTAGAGAAGAAGGGGGGGGAAAAAAGAGAAAGAGGAAAAAAAAGAAAAAGAAAAAGAGTTTGTATTCCCAGCCTCAGCTGATAGATCTGCTGTAGCCTCCTGGAGTTTTTGTAATTAGAACAAAGGGTCCTCGGGACAGGAACTATAATTGTTTTTGACTGTTCATACATTTTAACTCAGCCCAGGTTAGGCATCCAAGGAAACTTAAAGCACTGACAGAAGCAGCTTGAGCCCTAAGAGAACAACTCCAAGGGAGGATTAAGGGCCTTCAAAAGAGGGTAGTGGATCACATCTGATACTTAAAAATAAATAAATAAATAAATAATGTACTGGAGATTGCTTTCCTCAGCAAGCCAGAGGAAAAGCTGTGCTGCAAACACTTGTCAGCCAGAGGTCTGGGATAATCTGAGCTTCAGCAACAGGAGCAAGGAACAGGGAGGAAATAAATATTTCACCAAGCAAAAACCTCAGGGCAGAATATGTGATGGAGATTCTGAATGCTTACGGGGAGTGGGAGGGGTTTTAACCCACCCCTCTTGCTGAAATTTGTGAGGGCTGCACATCCTAAGCCCACTGCCAGAACAGGTTTTGTGGTTCAGCTTCTTCAAACACCTGAACCTGCTGCAGACAGCCAGCTCTGCAGTGGTAAATCAAAGAGGCTGGGACCTTCCCTCAAGGCGCAGATCACATCCACACATCCAGCCACATCAGCCTCCTCATCCCTGCATTCCCCAGGGAGCCCCCTCCAGCCAAAATATGCCTGGGCATTGTCTGGAGAGGGCTGGCTAGCAGTGGGCTCACACCGTGCCAGGGCATGTGCTGACAATTAAATAACATAGATGATCACGACAAGTGCTCAAGCCCATGCTGGGGCTCCATTGGGTTTACCGGTATAGACACATACAGCAGCACCAGCTGCAAGAAGCCTTTCCATGGGAAAAGGATTGGACCCAGAACACACAAGGAGAAAAATGCATTTGCAGGCAGTGTCTCTGGTAGCAGTCTGGGACTCTTTTTTCTAAGTTTAACATTCACTGCTCGAGAAAAACAATGCTTCTGGCGATCTGCAGGCAAGATGTGGTTGCAGTGGGTCATCCCGATCCACAGGCAACAGTCCCTTTTTGGGTGGGATTTTCACAACTGTTCTCTGCCCTAAAACCGATTTCATGGGGACAAAGCTCGGACAGCACTGGGTGCTTTCAGAAAACACTTCTGTCACTTCCCAGCTCCAGCAACAGCAATGACCTCCTTGCATGGAGAGCATGTGAGTGATGGAGAGTGTGCGTGACTGGGGCCTACTTCTATTTCATTACAAAGAACTACTTTTCTGGGAAAAAAAAAACCAAACCAACAACACTTGCTGGGGCAGATATTACTGAAAACAGTCTCTGTAGACAAATCCATGTGGTGAAGATGGAAGCTGAGCTGAAGGCAGGAGTGGTGTCCGTGCTGCAGAGGGATCCTGAGTGTTCTTCTAGCTTTTAATCGGGAAAACTTTCCCAGTTCAATCAGCCTTGTTTATGCCAACTTTCAGTGGGTGCTGGGGTCTTTCAAGCTCATCATGGCTTATTTATTAAGAGGGTCTGATCCTTCCCGCCGTACATGAATAATTTCACCCCTGCCTCTACTCCCTGGTGTGAGGGGGGAGGGGGTCACAAGAGGAAGCAACTGTGGGCAGACTCCTTGGTAGTTCAGCCGCTTCTCCCTGGATCCCTCATATACCTGTTTCAAGCTCTTTGTCAGCCTGAGGCAATGGTGCTTTTTCTTCAGTGAGGAACAGTACATAGAAATAGACAGCTAACTGATACGACTGTGGTTGGCCTTTACTCAACAGATCCCAAAGCCGAGCCTCCTGAGAGAAGGGCTCATGTGAGGCATGTAGGTCCCAGTCTAACCCAGCGTTTTCCCATGCCTCCAGGGGCAGCCAAGCTGAGTGGCACTTTTTCTGTAGGAACCAGGCTTTTAAGAGCTATTGGGGGACAAACCAGCTAGATGAGCTAAGGTCTTACATGTGGATGATGGCAGAGATGTGAAAATAACTGTAAACAGAGGGACAAAAAACACTAGTCCTTTACAACATCCTGCCAGCAACAGGTACCAACAAGGGAAGTGTTGCCTTCCTACAATAAAGATGGGGTAGGCACGGCCTGCCTACTGCAGGGACTTAGGCGTGTGCATTACCTGCGAGCACTGTGAGTTATCCTCTTGATGAAATAAAAAACCCTGAGAAACAAGTCTTATATGCAAGCAGTCCTTTCTAGGACCACTGCCTTATCTCCTTGCTGCCATCCCAGCCCGTGTGGTAAGTACCTCCCCTGAAATCACAGGGGAGAATTACAACTGCTATCTCTGGTGTGGCCACAATCCAGACTGCTTTCAAAGGAGCCACGAGCAAAGGCTGCACACACCTGGCCATGCGCGCAGGTGCCCAGTGGCCACCAACCTAGTGGTCCTCCTCCTCACGTAAGGATTGCACAGTCTTGCACCCGAGTGGATGGGGCCCAAAACCACAGTCAAGCTTCCCTCCGCTGGGCTTTCATAGCCGGGCAACTTTGAGCCACAGCAACTGATAGTAGGTTTTGTCCTTATCCACCTCATCAACAATGGAAAACACATCTGGACACACCACAAATACACACTGCCATCCTTTTGTTACCAAAGTCAGCCAGACAGCTGTGAGGATGGTTTAAATGAGTTTATTCTCAACTGCTGCATTTCAGGATCATGACTACTGGTGGATTGTGGGCAGCCATACTGTAGCATCCAGACTGCTGTCAGCTGGATGGCCCTGCCATAGATCTTGCATTAGGAGATTACAAAAACCCAATTTCTACTCACTTTCTACAGGAAAAAAATCACATGCTAGCCACCACATGTATTTTTCCCCATAGCCAAACTATCCAGTACTCTGTTTTATTTGGCAAAGAACAATGGCTCTAGAAAAATACATCTTATATAGAATATGGACTGCAAAAATAACACCACTGAGTGCAAAAGCAACAGATTTTGACCCTGAAATGCAAATCAAGCAAATGTTGAGGTAAGAAAATGGGCTAATTAGATGTTTTAGCCTCTTGCACAGAGTAAAAAGCAAATCTATTTACAATATTTTGGCTGTTCCCACATGTTCCAGGCACAGCATTTAAGCCAAAAGCCTGTTCATACATACAATGAAGTTCTTGGTATCTCCTGAAAGGATTGAAATAACACTCCCTATAGAAACAATGGTGTTTGTATATCATAATTCCCAGTCCCACTTTTTCAGTCAAAGTCATGGGCTGGATGTATCCTGTTATTCTGCATGATCAGGTGCAAGCTGGCAGTAAAGACACTGACTCTACTGACAACCACTAAGGTGATCTGAAATGATGTAGGAAGGCAGGGCAAGAGGGAGCAGCGAACCTCCCTGAATTGTTCCCAGCAACTCTGCACTTGACAGGACTGGTCATGGAGGCTGAAAGACAGTGCAGGGAAGCAGATTTTCCTGTGAGTAGGTTTCCCTTACTACACCCTGGTGGCCATGCTGGTGGCCACACTGCCACGTTACTTTACACTCCTACTTGTGCATGCATCTGAAACTTCTACCTGCAGCAAGGCATGCAATGACAGGCAACCTCTTAAATAAAAGGCAGGCTTTAGGAGGGCCAGGCAAGCTGCCAGCTGGTCACCACATGAAGCATTTTACAGGATCTCCCACCACTGGAGGAGTTTTAGAGCTTATTTTCACTGCTGAAGTTCAAGAAGGTGGGGGGAATGGGGATGTGAATCCATTGTTTGGGGGCTTCTTCCTTGGAAGGGACTGGTTTGGGCTGTGGTCAAGAATGGAAAACAAGGGCAGAACAGCTTTGGGTTTTGCCCAGTCTCATAATTCTTGTCAATGTTTCCATTTTCCATCCGTTTTATTCTCTTCCTCTGTAGAAGACTGCATTTCAGGATTTTTCCAGCATCCTGCAAATTTTTGTTGAACAGCAAGAAAGAGTTCTCACTGTTTGCATTTGAGATGGGACAGGGTACACCAAACCCAAAAGCTGAAACAGGCCATACCAGTACCTCCAGTTATGGAGGCCTTCTCACACGGGCTGTGGAAGCATCTCACTATACACCACAGCATCGGATTTTTGGGGCCATGTTTGCTGAATTCAACCATTTCAACCACTGGTTGCACCTCAGATGAATCTCTCAGTTATCAAGAACCAACAAGTTGTTTCTCAGAAGATTGTTTTCTCCAGACTCTTCTTTTTGTTTGCCCAAGGATATTGGCCCTTCTTGAAGAACCGGACATATAATTAGAAATTAATGTCTATTTGCTTTGATGAATTTTGCCTCTTTTCTGAATCCTGAATTATCCACAAAGCTGTTACAAACAGAATAGAATGTATTTGTTCATCAAAAAAATGATTCACCCGTTTCTTCAGGGATTAATTCTCAGTTTTGTTCGTGAGTGGCTTGTTGCAAATAGTCATAAATTCTACCATGTTGGGTTCCAACCCCGGAGTGATCTTTGTCTGGACTTCAATGGGGCTTTGCATGGGGGGGGCCTGGCCACACAGATCTCATTGCAGGATTGGGCAATGGTTAGTTACATAAGTCATATGATGTTGTTTCTGTTCCCTGACTGGTTGACTTATGTAACTACAGAACAATAGCGTGTATTTGAATATAAAGGCAAAAATCGTGCCTCCTATTTGTTCTTCGTGAGAGTCTGTTCGAGGGCTGGATTCTGCTGTCCGCGCAAGCTATAAAGATATTCTCTTTGACAGTCTCTTGGTTGGTGAGGACATCTCGAGTAGGTGACACTAACAGAGCTACTGAGATGCTCTGTCTGAGTTCATCTGAGGACTATTTGCAGACACTGGGCTCACGTATTCTCCCCAGTAGCAGCTGAACTAAAAAGGAACAAACCCAAAGAGAACGACTCATGAAACTGGGCCATCCAGTGGCCCAAGTCCTTGACTGCAATGCAACTACACTGATTTACACCTTATAAATGTCTGGCCATTGAGTTTAATGTTTCCCTTATTCCATTTCAGGGGAATAAAAAGGCTTAAAAGCATGGCCAGGGTTTAAAATGGACATCTTAGTGCAAAACATTGTAAAGTTAATATTTGTGTGTTTATTCTTAAATGTATTTTCCCCACTTGTTATTTTTGTTAAAATCTGAATGTGATTTCCATTCAGAGAGGGAAAATAGGAATACGCGGCTTTTGTTTTCAGCTGATGTGGTTTTTTGTTCATTCACCTCCAGAAGATTTTATCACAGTCTCCTGGAGATTTTATCACAGGATTTCAGTTCTGGTTTTGTTTTCGTTTTTTTCTCCTAAGGTCCTGGTTCTTGGAGTCATGTGATTACACAAACATTCCTTACTTCCAGTGTTTTAAAACTAAGTTTCTAGCCGGCATTGTTGCAGAGAAAAGACTGAAAACATAAACCCTCAAGGCTAAGAAAAAGAACACACAATTTACAATTTTTTTTAAACCTCATGATTTCTCAATCTTATGTTTTTTGAGGATAGCCTGACTAATAAGTTTTAAAAGCCCAGGGCTGACAATATTAAAGCAGAATCAGGAGGAAACCATTCCTTAAGTTTGTACAACATGACCTGATCTCCCAGACTCTTAGGAGATGTTCCTCTGCAGTGGGCAAGTACTTTTCCTAAGTCACTTATGAAAGTATAAGACCATCATAGCCCATTCAAAGTAATTTTGTTCTTTTAGCACAGTCCCAAAGTACACATTATTTATGTGGCAAGCTTAAGCCTCTGAGAAAGCATCATTGCAATCCACAGTGTAAATACCTGTTCTCATCCTTTACAGTCTCCAATGTAAACGTGGGTTTTGACATGGACGCTGAACACAGCAAGCCACAATTCAAGAGAGCTGATTCTCTCACGCCATCCTCTAACCTCTTTGAATATGCTTTACAGATAGTTTCTAACCCAGTCAGTTCCTCAGTTGTCAATTTCAAACCTGAATTCACAAAGGCATGTGCAGCAGGTTGTATCTTGCGATGTGCAGCACAGCCATAGAAGTGTCCCATTTCATGTCATAATTTTTTAACATAACTTGGAAACGCTCCTATGGTCTGGAACTTGGAATTTGCTGAGAACTTGCTTTTTAATATATTTTTTTCAGGTGCCACTAACACAGATCTACATAAGCCACTCTGCTGGTGGCAGAAAACATAATTCTGGTAGAAGCTGGTCACCTTCTTTGTGGCTTAAGGGAAGCTTGCACCAGCCAGAGTCAGAGTGAACCGTGTACATTGTGGTGGGACGACTTCCACTGCTAAATATAAATAGGGGCGTTCCTGGAGGTTCCAATTGCTGCTGACAGCCAGGACAGGAAGCAAGAGGTAACATCTCAGGGGTTACGTGCCTGCCTCTTTGAGGATTTCTCCTGAGTGGTACGTCCCAGAAACAGTTCCTGTCACCCTTGCAGAAGAGGGAAAAGCCTTTTCTAGGTGCCGCAGGACCTCCATGCTGAAACCGGCCAGTGGAGACCACCATACATTTGAAGAGAACATGGATATGTGAGTAAGTCAAGAATCGGCAAACAGCATTTCTTCACTGCTTAGACATGCAATCAAGCTCCTGCATCTCTACCAGCTACCCTGTTCCAGTTAACTGCATGCACACATATACTCTGTAGCAAACGACAGGCAAAGCACCTTAGCGAAAACCTTGCCTTAAGTTCGAGCTCATTTTGCAGTGGCCTAAGACCATGCTCTGCTGATACCCCGTCCTCCATCAAGACAGCTCATGAAGCCAAAGTCCCAAGGAAAGTGAGCTGCAACAGAGGCACAGCTGTCACTGTTTAAAGGACAATATTATGTGTAATGGGACTAGGATGAGTGTTGGCGGCAGGGGAGTTGGTTAGTACATCGTTTCTGGACACTTGTGAGACACCATGCAGAAGAATGAATGACTTTCCCCACCTGAACGCTACTTTAATAATTTTGAAACATCTTCCTTAGATGTCTCATCATTGTTCCTGTAGTTAGAAGCTGATTAATGGCATGCCCCTCAAACACATATCTGGGCACATGTACAAAGACTTTTTAATAGTCCCTAACAATGGCCAACGGCTGGCCACAAAACCAGATGATTCTCCACCCTCGTAAACCCATGCTCGCCAACAATAAAAAACCCTTCTGGCTACTAAAAAGCCTGATGGAACAGATGAATCTTGTTATGAACTGGATTTTATAAATAAAAATTAAAAAGAGGAAAACATTTTAGCTTGTGCTTCACAGGCTGAAAACAGACATAGGTTTAACATTCTGGTGTAGCCAACTGCAGAGGTCTACTTTTCGGAGTTAGACTTCATCTTCCAAAGACTTCTTTAAATACATTGCTGGGTTGGGTTGTTGGGGTTTTTTCATTGGTAGATTTTTTTTTACTTTTTTTTTCCCCAAATTTTGCTGCAGCCCCAAGTAAAACACCGCCTCGGTTCTCTGAGGCAGGAGTGGTGTGTCTGTGCCACTCGCAGGCAGAAATCTCAGGAATGATCTGAAAGGCTTTGTTTCCCAGGCCCTGCCATAGCACTGCAGGCCGGCAGTCTGGGCACATTAGCCCAATCAATCACACATCATGCCCGCACGCTGTGAATGGTACGTGCTTGCCACCGTGAGTGCCAGGGTTTCTCTGTGCCCCTCAGGAGACGGCAAGGTGAGTTTGGAAAGCTGCCTGACCCAACGGCCAAGGCATGACCCTGCGAGGCAGGAGACAGGGGAGCCAGGCCAATCCTTTTCTCCTCTGTAACTCCCAATAAATCTTGCGGTTGGATCTATTAGCTTTGCATCCAACACGGCTACGTGGTTTCTGGAGCAGAGCTGGCCACCCCGGGCTGGCACCGGGAGCCTGGCCACACACCTCGAGCCATCTGCACAGACATTCCCCAGCCCCGGTGGCCCAGCTTCATGCAGGAAGCTGCAGCCGTGCCAGCAGCAAACACAAATCTCCACAGACAGCACCTTCTCCCCAGCGTAGTCCTTCAGTCCTGCTTCCAAGGGACAGGGGGAGAGGCTTCCTTTCCCTTCTCTTTTTTCCTTTTCTTTGATTCCTCCCCCTTCCCCTGTCACTTCTCCTTGGCCCTGGAGCTGGTGTGCAATCAGAAGACAGGGAGAGGAGCAGCAGCCAAGCCATCTGAGGGTGTGCAGTCACACCAAAAAAAAAAAAAAAAAAAAAAAAAAGGAGAAAGAAAACCAAAACCTCTAAAGAAGCTCTTTTTGTTTGTTGTTAACAACTATTTAACATCAGGGCTAATTCACAAGTTTAATAAAATCAGGCTTTGTTGAAGATTCAACACCTTCAATTATGGCATTAAGAGCTCAGAATAATTACTCCTCAGACCTTCCGAAGATCCTTCAGCAAAGTGTGTGTGTGAGGAGGGGAGGCCAGCCTTCAGTCCCTAATGTCTTAAAGATTAAAAAAAAAAAATAAACAAAGCAATTATAAAAATCCTAATTCCCATAATGATGACGACTATGATGTCAGGCTCTCATACAACAAAAAGCAGCAAATGAAAGAGACAAGCCTAATTCGTAGTCACCTTAAATATGACTCCTCTGTTAGAGGATTTCTGCAGGGATAAACAAGGGATTTTCACAACCCAGGTATGCCCAAAACAAGATTTCTGGAAGTGAGGAAGTAAGGAATTTGACTGACATCTCAGAACAAGCTTTATTTTTACTGCCCTGGGCAGGATTTAGAGAAATGTCAGCCTCCGCTTCATCAGGTCCTGGCATAGCTGAGCCCAGAACCTCATTACACTGAAAAGATCCTTATTGATACAGAAAATGGCTAATTATTTGCATTCCTGGTGACCACGTAGGAAGTGGCTGATACAGTGAGGAGCAAAGGTTGGGGGAAAAGACTTTGTTCTTTTGGAGAAGGCTTCCTCCTCCTACAGAGGCCAGCCAGATTTTCTTTAAGCACTAAAAATGGACAGGGAACAACAGTTCAGCAGCATTAAGGCATGGGTAAGATTGAGCTGAGCCACATTCCTACTTCCTGTGAAAACAAGAGGAATCTTGTCGTTTCTAACTGGAGAGACTAGGTTGGGTTCCTGTTCCCCAACACTCGATCAAGCCCTTGTAGTTCCTTCAAAGGTATATCCAAGGCTTATTTAACAAGGGTCAAGTACGCGATTTCCCCACTGCAGGAATGGAACTCTTCAGGGTGAGTAGCATGCAATGCCATGGCTCATCCAAGCTGCACTGCATTTCAGAAAAGCCTGACATACATTAAAGCACCCCTGGGATCACTCTGAATTACAGCAGGGACATTGTCAACCTCTGCCAAATCCCATAGTCTCAGCAGTACCAATAATGATGTCAGATCACATTTGCTCCCCCCTGCAATGGATTGTCATTCCCAAAATTTCATTCAGTTTGTGAAAGGTACCTTAGAATGAGTTTTATATCACACAATATTTTTTACATATTGAAACACAGTTCCTCTTACACCGCAAAGATGGATAACCCAGGGTGTTTACAGTAACTCACATGTACTTACAATGGCCAAGAAAGAGTTTTAAGTAAAACAGCTGGTTTTTTTCCCCCAAGCAATACCACACAGCTACACAGGTAGAATTTTGTCCAATTTTTTTTTGCTGATATGCACTAGCCTTTTTGTAATCCCGACTCCACGCATAGCCAAAACACCTGTGCATGCAGAGAGGGTTGCTAGAAATAGAGATTTACTCTAAAATGCCCTGGAAGGTGTTTCTCACTCACTTCATTTATGCAGTGGGGGTAAATGCAGGATGAGCATTAAAGCACCCTGTGCTCCCACCCCTCATGCAGAGTTTCACACTGTGCTGACAATGTCACTGAATGTAGGGCAGTTATTGCCGACTCCCTCCGGGGTAAATGAGGTGGGAAGCAAACTTCCGTGGAAGTGGCATATGCTGAAGGTGAAGAAGACATCGCAGGTTTCATCCACGCCATTTGGTCTGAGGGAGACCACGTTGAGAGAGAAGCTTGCAAGAAGCCTGGTAAGGAAGGGAAAGCCACCCTGCCGCATGCCCTCCAGAGAGCGCCTTTCCTGCCTGTGAGAGGCTCCACATGCCCTGGAAGAAAGGGGCAGACTTTACGGCCAGGGGTGAGGGTGGACTGGGAGGAAGGCCCCTTTTGAAAAGGCCTTGTGGAAAGTACAAGTTGGTCTCAGCAAAGCGGGTTGCTTGCCCAGGCAGGTGGCAGTCCAGGGCAGCAGTGCCATTTGGCCTCGTGGAGCTGAAATGGCTGCCAGGGCCCCAAGGAAAATGCCTTTCCACAGCCAGGCCAAAATCCATAGTGTGGGATTTCTGACCTCCTCAAACCTGTTTTCAGCTCTGCTGTCCTGGTGGCCCTCCTGCTGCTGAGGTACTGCTTCAAGTGGTTTTCTTCTGCCAGCGCCAGCAGGCTTAAGGCTTTAGACCTTTCCCACCGCTGCTACTCCTACACTGAGCCGTGCTTTGGCAAGGACATGGGCATTAAGGAGAATACTCTGCTTTCTAGCAGGCTTGGGTGAGAGATTCAGGGGTTGGCTGGATCACGTGAGACCTTTTTCAATTAAGCACTGAATGGTACCTCCAGGGATTTGGCTTCATCAGCCAGCTCCAGACACAGGCTCCATGGTGACCTTTAACATGTCCCTCAGGGCAACATCCTCTTGAGTGCCCTGGCCCTATCTCCTGTGGAAATCTGTGGGAATTAGGTACCTCAGTGGTATTTAGATGATTGAGTACCCTTGCAGGTGTGATTCTCACTCTCATGCAGTTTCAAACCTGCAAAATGGGGGTGGTGGTGCATTGTTTGACACTCTCATACTCTTCACTCTTTAGTCAGGTTTTCTCCAGACAGGGACTGGTACCACACTTAGGACACATGGTCTGCTGCTGGGTTGCTAAGAATGAGGAGAGCTTCTTTCGCCTGCACCAGATTTGCAGCATGGCAACTTCAATGTTAAGGAAGCTACCTATTATGTCTGAAAGACAGGAGGAGGAGGAGGTAGCCAGGGTAATGCCTTTTTGATGTGACCTCACATGGGCAGATGTACAGCCAAGCCGTGAACATCAAAATAAAGAGCTAGCTAGCTGTACCTGCAGGTACTCTTCAAGTTCAGCCCATGCTCGTTGGACTTTTGCATCATTCTAAAATAGGTGCTGACGCATTTTATTTACACCAAATTGAACTTAATGTGCTTGCTTGCTAACTTCCTGCTTATCTGGATACCACATAAGCATATGCCCAATCCAATTATGAAAAGAATGAGAAATACAGTGAATGCTACACATTTTAAGTAAGCATAATAAATTAACAGAGTTGTGGCACATACCTGTGCATGTGAGAGAGAAAAAGAAAGGAGAAAAAAAATAAAAAAGGAAAGAAAAAAACAATCAAACAAAAAATATAGATGACGTCTTCCAGCCATTAATTCACTTGCAAGACTCGCACAGGGCTTCCAAGGTGAAACTTCTCTTTTAACAGCAGCTGGAAATTTCCTGCCACGTTAAATAAGAAAGAGCTGTGTTACAGAACAGTGGGAAGAAATATGGAAATAGCAATAAGCTATAATATTGCTTATTATAATAATTATAATATTGCTATAATAGCAATAAGCAGGCTCCTGCAGACTGTGCTGGTATTGATGAACAGCTAGTTGAAAGGCATGGTAAACTATAATGAGCAACTGCAGCTCCCAGGTCTCCTGAAAGAAAAAATTCTAGTGAAGAGTTTCACAACTTTCCACCACGTGAGTAAACTATTTTGGATAGCAGTGAGGCAATACCACTTGTATGAGATTGGGAGTGGCGGCTGTACGTGCCTCCAGTGAAAGGAAGAGGGTAACAGTCAGAGGCTTAAGTGATTCTATCGCTAAATGAATCAGAATTTGAGGGAAGAGAAAAGACAAGTGAAAAAGCATTGAGACAGGGCCAGGGAAGATAGAGAGGGAGTGCAAATAAAACAGAAGATGAAAATGTGTGATTCAAGCTTGTTACTTATGACACCTTTTTTTAGCCACCAGAAACAATCAGAAATATGTCTGTATTTCTGTGATATATATGTGTGTGTGTGTGTGTGTGTGTATATAAAAATACATATATATTTCTGATAGATCTATGGGCATAAGCAGACATCTTTTATTCATGAGGAGTTTACCATCTCTAAGTCAATCCATTTCCCAGAGGCACTGCGTGTAAGTGCCTTGCAGAGGAAGTTGCTCCAACCAGGGCACGGGGACAGGCTTTGTTGGCTGCACCCGCAAGGCTGAATTCACCGGTGGGACAGCCTGTCCTGGAGAGAGCGGGCCCTGGCGTGGCGTATTTTGCAGCCAGACTTAGGGGCTGAAGGCAGATGAGGAGGGGGTCTCCTGCCGCTGCGGTGCTCGGCTCCCACTGGACAGCAGCAGGAAAGGGTGGGCAGGCGGAGCAGCCCGGTTGTGGTCTTCCTCTGCACACATCTGTTTGCAGAGAGGTTAATGAGACACTTGTAAGAGCCAGGCACCCACCACTCACAGCAATTTCACCTCCTCCTCCCCCATCCCACCCTCCTGCCTCAAGATCAACACCAGCGGTGCTGCCAGCCTCTAATTACAGTTTTAAAATCCTGTCAGGTTGTGAGGATGTGATGAGCTCTAATTGTGGAAGAGCGTTTAGGGACACTTGTAATTACACAGTCATTAAGCCAGTTAAACACACCACGGTCTCTTTGTGTCAGTTGGCTCTCTCCCAGCAGCGACACAAAGGCGGGATTAAGCTGGCAATTAGTAATCAGCAGGTACCAAACAATAACTCCCTGCTCGGCCCGAGGAGCAAGATTCCTCCTGGGCCAGGGCCGGCATTGCGGCTTCCCTGGCCAAGAGATGCCCTGGGCCCCCACGGGCGACCGGGTGCGCCGAGAGAGAATGTTTGCTGGTGTTCCCCAGCCAGAGCAGCAGCCCTTGTGTTCACAGTCCTGCCCAAAATCTGCCAGTGCATGGATGCTATTCTCCTGTTTCAGAAGTTTGGGAATGTTCTTGGCACCCTATGAAACCCAAAAAGCTGGCACGAGGAAAAGTAGAGGATGGGGGGTTCAGGGAGCTGGGAAACCTTTCCGACTCACTCCATTGGAGTTATATCCAGGTGAGGGACCCAGCATCGAGTCCCTGCTCCTCCTGACCGCGCCATTACCTGGGGTGGAAAATTCTGCATCGGGGCAAAGCAGGGACCTGCAGGTGGTTCTCCCCCATGCTGCCTATGTGGCCTCCCATCTGAATCCTCCTCCACCACAGCCTTCTTGACAGACTTTATTGAAAATCGCTTGTGTCCTTAAAAACACTCTAGGTTGACTAAAAATGGAGCTTTTTATTCTTTTGGTTTCTACCAGGAAACATTCCCCAGCCATTTTTTTAATTGCCTCATTTACTAAACAAAATTACTCTAGAGAAAACAAACAAAACAAAATTTCTCCTGCCTGTGTGGGAGGACTGGGAAGGGAGGTCATTACACCAAACTCTCCTCCGTCTACATCTCAGACCTTGTGACAAAGCGAACCATAGCCCTTGGGTTTTATTCAGCTCTCTCAGATTCTTTGAAGTGTACTTTCATAACAGTTCACTGCATAAAGGTCAGTTATGTATATAGGAAACATTTTCCAGATTCAGGCTAGGATGGAGGAAGACCTATCAGGAGGTAAATTTCAAGCAGAGTAACAGCTGCATGCAGAGAAGCTCAGCAGCTGAGGAGGTCTTTTCCGGAGATAGGCCCGGTCCCAAGACCAGATTATCTCATATTGTCAAATAATAAAAACTGTGGTACTTACATAAAGAGACGAGGTGGAATAAGATCAGCTTGGATGTCTGAATTAGCCCCAAAGATTTGGTCTAAAGGCGTTCCAAGCAAATTGTTGGCTTTTGGCTCTGCATCCTGGAGGAAGGGAATGCCTTGGCAGCTGCTGCATCCCGAACACTCAGTTTATGAGAGTGAACTTAAGACTGAGGAGTATGCCCTTCTGCCTCCTCTCCAAATGAAAGGGTAAAGCTGCTGCAGCATCATGGGCCCAGAGAGGCTTAGCAGGTGAAGCGGGATGTCCCCAGGGACCCTGACATCCCCAGGCGTGCGAACAGGGAGGAGTTACCCAGCCACCTCCAAACAGAGGTGGTGCCCTCCTATCTGCACTGAAATGCAGATACTCAGGGGGCAAGGGACATGCCCTGGTACAGGGACGGATCCTGGAGATCTGGTCAGGCCAGCCACACGATGCTGGGTGCACATCACGGTGCCTTCCCTGGATAATGGAAGCTACAGGGTACGTGTGTGGGAACTGCAGCTAGGGAAATAAGTAGCGGTGCCCTGCCAAAAAGGCAACGTGTCTTATGCACCATGCAAAAAATCCACCCGGCCAGTCAGTCCTCTGGCAGACTGAAATTACCCTTTACCCTCACTGTTACCTGAGGTGGGAGCCCTACATACAACTCCAGCAGTCCTGTAACACAGGAAAAGTGTCACGTCATTTTACTTGTTTACTCTGTTATCACCAGAGCTGCCTCAATCAGCCATACCTGGAGGAAAGTCCTCTTTTGATGTAAACCTGTTATGATCCAAAGTAGAAAGCTTGTAAAAAAATGACTGGTTCCAATCCAAACTCACAGAACAGAAAAAAAAAAAAAAAAAAAAAAAAAAAAAAGAAAAAAAAAAAAAACCAAAACATGGCAGGAGATGCACATTATTCCGGCATGTGCAAGAGGGTATTAAATCGATTGGTGACAAACTTTAACCAGAACCACAGTATTGCTCAGAGCAGCTTGTCCAAGCATGCAGAAATCGTGGTCAGAGAGTCTCCCAATCGGTAGAGGTGAACAGGGATGCCAAGAAAGACAAGTCTTTGCTGGTCCTGCTTTATGTGGAGGATCCTCTTATGAATGCTTTTAATAAAGACTTAATTGATTGTTCTGGAGTCCGTCAGGCTAATAAACGTTTATGGTCCTGACTCAGTCATCTAGAACACATTCCACAAGGCACTTAGAGGCAACTGTACAAGACAGCCAGACGCATGTCTGTCATATGCTGATGACGTCCATTAATCATGCACTAATCATGCGCAAGTCGAACCTTAAGAGAAAGTGGGAACTCTGCATCTTTTTAACCAGCCAGGAGGTGGAATAATCATTTTGTCCTTGTACCGCCAGGCCAGCATTTGGGAGATATCTGTTCTACAGCAAGTTTCCACATGTGCCCTGGAGTAAATCACTTAAGGATGTCACCACAGTGCTGATCAGACCTTTCAGCTCTCCTGTTTCCTGGGCACAGACCGAAACAGAGGCAAATACAAGGAAGACACGACCATAAAAATACAAATTAAGATAAAGCCAGATTCCCCTGCTGCTTAATCATGTAAACGTACAAATATAGCTTGACGACAATGACTCAAGGGAAACAATGACCTTATCAGCTCTCTTAGATAGACTTGAGCCATAAATGAAAATAAATGATCTACTGACATTCCTTATCATCTCCCTAGCATCTGTTGGAGAACTCAATTTACCTCTGCATATCTATTTCCTCTAGCACACTCAGCATCAGGAGAGTCTGTTGTCCCTCCGTAGGCTCCCTTTGCCGCACTGGCAGCACACTAAAGGATTTCTAGCCATTGCACCAACCTTATCTTGGCTTTCAGGTGGTGGCTTCAGCTCTGCACTACGTAGAAGAGCATGGCCAGCATAGAGAACCACCTCTCTCTGTTTTTTGCCTGCTGAGCTGCAGCCTTACCTCCATTTTCAACCACTCCGGCGTTCATTTGCACTTCCAAGAAGCATTCATGGGGGAGTTCCATCCGTCAGGTCCCCACATTCACTGGGCAGCATCTGGGAAGAACCCCATCTCTTTGCACTTAGGGCTTGGGAACTCAGAGGGGTAGAAGGAGTCACCCAAAATCTCTTTACGTGCTCACATTGGCCCTGACTCTGCTGATCCTGACACAAGCATCTGCAGTTGGTCAGGGAACACTAATGCAGTGGGAAAACCCACTGCGAAAGGGAAACTGCTGGGACAGGACGAGGTTTAGACCTCCAGCTCATGCATGTTTGAAGTTAAGCCAGAGGACTTAAGGGGCCACTTTTCCTATCAAGATAGAGCAATTATTTCTGTTTTACAGCCAGGTAGTTGTTGAAAACAATTCTTGGGGGAAAGAAAAACAGCAGTTGTAATGGCTTGACAACTTGTGCTAAACTAAATGTGGGCTTCCTAGTTCATTGGAATTTTGAGTATTTGATATGTGCCTTCATTTTCATTTGGAATTGAAGCAAACGTACTTTTTAGTTTGCTGAGAAAGGCTAATTCTAAAAATTACTACCAAGATTCAGAAAATTTGTTGAAAAACATAAAGCGTAACTCTGGAAATTTTCCAGATTGAAAACTTCTTTTTTTCTTTGTCTTTCCAGGGAAGAAGTTGCTTAGAGTCAAGTCATTTAAAAAATATTTTTATTTCAAGAGAAACAAAAATTGACCCAGCATTTCCTGCTAGCCCTATTAATAATCATAAATATGAGACCATGAAGACCTGCACAGAAATTTTAAAACAGAGGCGTCAGGAAGAGAGTTGCTCACTTCCCAAATGATAAACCAAGAAAAAAACATAGCCCTGTATCTTCCTTAGAAAAAAAAATTAACAGAAAGAGGGAAAAGGAGTTCTCTGAAAGCAATAATTAAAATTCCCAGTTGACTGTGTGTTCAGACGGACTTTGTCAGTCACAGCAGACCTGAGCTGGTGAGGCTGTAAGGGCTTTAACAAAGGCTGGCTGACAAGCCTGGATTGGTTTGATGGCGTCACAGACCTCAGCTAACCACCCTCATCTCTCTGCCATGAGACATGGCTGAATGCAGCAGGCATCTTCTCCCCAACTGCTCCTGTCCAAGCATGGCTCCAGGTGGTGGGGTGTCCCCCTGGATGTCATGCAGACACGTGTCCCTGTCCCCCTCCCCTGGCACAGGTCACTAGCCTCCCACAAGCAGTGAAAACACTGGCTGCACCTTGAGCTGGCACGGCTAGGCTGAGCACAGGACAAGTTTGGTGACCTTCACAGCGGTTTAGCAACACTCAGGTCACAGTAGGCACAACGGGAGGGGGTGGGGGGCAGTTGTCCATGCGAACCTGCTGCATCTGCACTGTTGCTGGTACCCTGGAACATCTGCTTTACCTTGCCAGTACAGCTCTGCATGACGTACCTTACACTCATTTAGGCATTGCACAACCCTCTGGCAGAGCTGTTCATCTTCTGTGGGGATATCCACGACAATCAGAAATTCTAACAGATTTTGGGTGTCTGCAGTCACCACAGATGGCAGGCTTACTCACGCAGGGCTCAGAGCCCTTCTCCTCCACCCGTGCCAAAACACAGTGTACACACTGTACCCCAAGGACCCCACAGATTTCAGTGGGGCTCTTCCCAGAATTGTACACTGAGTCACCATGAGTAAGTGCAGCATTTGACCCTCACTTTCTGCTGGTCTCATGGGCCTCCTGGCTTTGCTCTTCTACATAAGGTGTCCATCACCAGACCCGGGGTCAGAACCGGGGAGCCGGTCCAGGTGTCCCAGGCACATAAATGGCAGTTCATCCCGGGAGCTTAGCAGCCAGCGTCACTGGGGCCAAACTTCCCAGTGCTAGATTTCAAGAGCACGTGAGAGGGCTGCACTCACAGGATCTGGCTCTCAGCGGGACACCAACAGGGGATTTCAACCAGCAAACCCCATGCCCAAGCCCACAGTGGCCAGCGGCGCGAGACTCCGTCCTTCCAAAACTCGTCATGATCTCCCACACCTCCCTGCCCTCCACCTGGGAAGAGAAATCACTGAGCTGTGTTTTCCCCCAAAATTCCTTTTGTGTCCAGCAATATCTGTGCTTTGCAGAAAGCAGCAGGAACAAGTTACAGAGACGGGGAGCAGCACATGTCCCGAGCTGCAAGGTCAGGTTTTCCCAGGCATTTCAGTGCCCCGTAATACCCAAGGAGAGCTAGGCGTTTGTACCTCTTCAGCTGTACAAGCCCCAGCTCCTTCTCATTGGCTGCACGCAAAGTGCCTTTTTTATAGGCAGACAGGCAGAAGCAGTTCACCAGCACCCCTGAAGGTTTGTGTTCAAAAGAAAAGCCTTTTCCCTACCAGCTACTGCTTGTAATGCACCTCTGCTGTCGCTTTATCCGTGTTTTGGTGGTACCTGCGGGATTTGTCCTGGATGCGTTTGGTACAAGAAGCATGCAAGGACAGGTGATGGTCAGAGAGCAGATTGGAAGTGAATTTGCTGTCCTCTTCCCATGATTTCTTCCCCTCCCACCTCTTTTTTCTTACCTTTCCACAAAGGAAAAAGTAATGGTTGAAATAAGTTTAATCTGGAAGAGGCACGGGGATTTCTTTTTTTTTTTTAAAAAAAAAGGTAAAGTACTCCAAAAGAAATTCCAACTACAGAAAAAAATTCACTTTCTGTCAAAAAGATATTTTGGCCAGAAACAGTTTTCACCAGCTGTGACCCATGTTTATCTCAGTATCTTCTTCCTCATCTCACGGTATTTTTAGCCATATTTGCCAGAGACATGTTTCAGTAGCAGCACTGCCTGTTCCAGGATTAACTCCCTGCAGACTGCCCTCCTCCCCCCCATGTATTTGGTTTCAGTGAATGTGATCCTAATTCAATTATGGGCAGCTGTTTGTAAGGGTAAGCCTGGAGAGACCCCAGGGAGAACAACGGATGCCTGAGCTCAGGGGGAGGTGAGCCCGAGCTGAGCCCTCGGGGCCGGGGGGAAAGTGGGGGATGCCCCTTGGTGCAGAAGCAGCCATGGCATCCGCGCAGGGTCCAGCCAAGCCTGGAGCCGGCAGCTCAGCTCTGGGCAGCCACCAGTGCTGGGGACTGTCCCGGTGGCAGGTCAGGGCAGGGAAGGAGGGAAGGGGAGGAAAAGGGTCCATCACCCTGCAGAGCACTGGCTGCGCATGGGGGCTGGCCAGGGTGCGCCCTGTCTTCCCTGGCACCCAGCTGCTGCTTGCCCATGGACCTGCAGCTGGAGCCTATGTGACTGGTGTCAGGCACTGACTGCCCCTGCCTACCTGGCCAACATCCATCCAGGCCCCCAACAAATGGCTATCACCCACCTCCTGGGGGCTATCACAAGTTACGTGATTGGGAAAAGCCAGAATGGATTCATCAAGAGCAAATAGTGCTTGACAAACCTGATCGCCTTCTACAACAAAGTAACCTGCTTGGTTGATGAGGGGCAAGCGGTGGACATTGTCTACCTGGATTTCTTGAAGGCTTTTCATATGGCTCCCCACAGCCTCCTCCTAGAGAAACTGATGTGTTACGGTCTAGACAAGTGGTCTGTGCGGTGGGTGAGGAACTGGCTGACAGGCTACACCCAGAGGGTGGTGGTCAATAGCTTCTTTTCAAACTGGCAACCTGTCACAAGTGGGGTCCCCCATGGGGTGCTACTGGGCCCAAGGCTGTTTAATATCTTCATAAGTGATCTGGATGATGGGATCAAGTGTACTCTGATGAAGTTTGCCCATGGCACCAAACTGAGTGAGGCAGTGGGCAATTCGGATGGGAGAGCCACCCTGCAGGAAGACCTCGGTAGGCTGGAAGAGAGGGCTAACAAGAACCCTGTGAAGTTCAACAAGGACAAGTGTAAGGTCTTGCACCTGGGAAAACAATCTAGGAGTGCAGCACAGGCTGGGATCTACCCGTCTGGGGAGCAGCTCTGTGGAAAGGGACCTGGGGGTCCTGGTGGACAACAAGCTCAATATGAGTGAACAGTGTGCTGCTGTGGCAAAGGCAGCCAACAGGATGCTTGGTTGCATCAATAAGGGCATCACCAGTAGAGATAAATAAGTCATTATCCCACTCTACTCAGTGCTTGTCAGGCCACACCTGGAATGCTGTGTTCCGTTTTGGTCCCTGCTATGCAAAAAAGATGTGGACAGGTTGGAGAGGGCCCAGAGAAGGGCCACAAAGATCATCAAAGGACCAGGAAGCCTGCCATATGAGGAAAGGCTGAGAGAATTAGGTTTGTTCAGCCATGAGAAAAGAAGGCTTAGGGGAGACATTATCACCACGTTCCAGTATTTAAAGGGTGGCTACAAAGAAGATAAAGAGTCCTCCCTTTTTACAAGGAGTCACATGGAAAAGATGAGGGGTAATGGGTACAAGTTACTCCAGGGGAGATTTGCATTGGACACAAGAGGAAAATTTTTGACAATGTGGACAACCACTGGAATAATCTCCCCAGGAAAGTGGTGGACTCCCCAACATTGGACAATTTTAAGATTTAGCTGGACGGGGTGCTGGGCCATCTCGTCTAGACCGTGCTTTTACCAAGAGAGATTGGACCAGATGATCCTTGAGGTCCCTTCCAACCTGGTATTCTATGAGTCTGTGATTCTATGAAATGCTAAACAGAGACGCTGTTGTTGAATGGCTATTGTTGAATACCACCATTTGAGGCATGGGCTTATGGCTTTTGTTCAGTTGGGTCTTTTGCAACATTTGGAGCACAGATTAAGATTTGAGTGCTGCTTCCACACAAGCAGACGTGGGCAGATGAAGCCAGTGTGTACTCTTTCTCTCTCGGTGTGGCCCTGTTCCTCCACTCACTCGTGCCCAATTGTAGATGTCAGGGAGAAAATAAGATATGCAAATACAAGAGAGAGACTAAAGAAAGGAAACACCCTGAAGACAGAAGTCTGTGTGTCTGCTGCCAATCATTGTAACAATAATTGCCATCAAGCACAGACGCAGATTACTCTGCTGTCTCCCGCCTGGCTGCCCGCATGGTCAGGACTTTAGGCCAACACATCAGCTAGAAAGTCAAAGACATTGAACTTGGGACTTCAGTTTCTCTGATAAGGAGGAAGTGCGACAACAAGACCAAGAGCTGGGAGCTAGCTACCTTTTACACACTGTGAGTAAACCCAGCTTCGTGCTGATATTTAAAAGATCTTTGCCCTTTAGCTTGAACAGGAAATCTTAAAATGGAAAATATGCAGCTTGAAGGAAGGGGTGAGGCTCACTTGAAACATAAGAATGTACATAAGGATAGGAAATAACAGGTTGTTAAGAAACTACAATTCAGCTGTTAAAGAAAAAAAAATGAGGCCTAATATAAATTTTATTTCCCCTCTTTAGGGATCAGCAAAAATTATTGTTCCCTCTTTTTTTTTAAGGTTTTGCCATGAGCAGAGGAAACTCTCTCCCTCCCATGTCCTGGAGCATCATCTCATTTTGCCAGCCACCACAGAGCACAGGGGGTGAAGAGCCCCTTCCCCGAGTGCAGGGAAAGCAGCTGGAAAGCAATGCCGAGAAAGGAGCTGGGTGACCAGCTGCTGCCAGAGGCATGGTAGATTCAAAGCTGCACAGACCACCAGCCACCAGCACCTCATTTTTAGGTGATGCCTATGCTAGTAAACCGAGCAATGCCAAGGCATGAGCTTGAGGGCTTTGTTGGCTACGGCAAAAGAGTACATACAGGTCAGTCTGAGACCTCTTGAGGGATGAAGGTAGAGATTTTCAGATCCTCAAAGGCTTCCCAATTCAGATACCCTACAGCTAAGGTCAGGACCAGCAGAGGTGAAACTTTTAACACACACACACACACACACACACACACACACACACCTTTGAGCTTTGGTGCCTTCAGGATTAGGTAGCAGCAGAGCAAGGTGGTGTTTTAGCAGCAAACACTGGACTGGGGCACCTCTTTTCCTCCCAAGTCCTGCCCTGGTACCCCACGTCTTTTTTATACAGTCGAAGCTGCTTGTGTAAATCAGCAGCTGCTCTCCCACACGCAGATCTCGTCCGATCACTGACTTCAGTGAGGTGGGAGGCCAGCCCAAATGCCAGCCCAAGACGTATGCAGAGATCGGTCCAAAGGATCGACCTCCTGTTATGCAGTCACTCAGTAGCTTTAATGCCACCGATCCACATGTGTCCCAAACAGCATCAGTGATGTCAGGTTAAACTTACCTGCCCCGCTTCCTTGCTTAGTAAACATTTTCTCTGTTTGTTATATCCCCAGTGCCAGGTGGCAAGAGGGGAAAAAATTAACTCAGTATTATTAACAGTATTACAGCCTTACAGCCTTGCCCTTTAAGTCTAATTAGAGAGTTACTGCCAAGACATACAGTGTCTGACAGCCAGCTGGGTTCACCTCAACACATTGGCAGGACCAGACTGCTGGTGCTGTGAAAGCCTCCTCCAGTCTGCAACGATGACACTGAACCTGCAAATGACTGCTCTGAATTACCAACCCTCTTTTAAATACTGCTGGTGGGTAAGTGCCAGCATTCTGGTGGTGCTGCTGCCGCCTGGACCTTTCTCTCGCTCACCCAGCTGCAATCTGCAACAGGCTGGCAGGACAAGCGTGCTTCTCTGCCTGGGGATACGAGTGCCTTCTGAGATGCCTGACACCCCAGTTTTCTCCCCCAGCTCTACTCGCCCCCCCAGAAAACTGAGTACCTCCTCAGAAAACAGGAGGTTTCTTTGCTTCCTCCCACTCCTGCCCAAAGCCAGATTCCCACAAGGAGCAAAGCTGGAGGGGTCCCTGAGGGCACAGAATAGTTAAGCTGAGTTACATCAGTGTGGGGACACGGCATCTTATTTCACTCCCTCCATGCCATCATCGTGTGGACCTTTCTGGCTTCCCAGGTACTGTCCCAAGCTTCCTCCAGGACACTGAATTTTCACAGCTTCACCAGTTCACGGGAGGAGCCCCAGGCTTAGAGTTTGCACTGCACAAGGGCAGGCGGTTCTGACCTTTGAATCAGGGCATGAAAACAGAAACAGGGGATGTGCCTTTTACCATGTGTCCTGTGCCTTGTTATGTGACCTGACACTATTTCCAAGTGTTCGATCCTGACATGAGATTTCATTTAAGCTCATCTCTTGCTTACCCCTGATGGGCACCAGTATAATTCCAACAGTGTCCAGGGAATGACTATGTTCTCACCACCACTATGGCCAAGAAAAACCCCAGCACTGAAGTAAGAGAGTTCCGGGAACTAGCTAAGGAGCTGAGCAGAGCCAGCTGTGGGTCTCTCAGCAATGTAAGCAAACTCAGATATTGCTGTTCACGACCGATTGCAGCTGCTCCCACTGCAATCAGAAAGGTGACGGCATACGGGAAGAAACAGCTGCTTTTAAGGAAGGTCACCTCCACTCAGCTGCAGTATTTTGCCCCCTCTCCCCATGACATCACTTGACTGCAGTCTCCATAAGCAGCCTGAAATGAGTGAAGGCAGCAGAAAGGGCATCCTTTGGCAGCACAAGCAACCCACAGCCCAGGGAACACTTAATTTGCTCAGCTCTGAAGCTGGACCTGAATCACGGTCCTTCCTTCCTCCCTTCCCATGCTAAAGGATTACTAGCTGATTTTACCAGGAGGTTTCTTCTCTCCCTCTGGCTTGGATTGGACTCTGGGCAATTGCTCAGGCTGCTCACTGCCTCTACTGTTAAAGCAGTGGTGGCTGGGAAGAGAGCAAGCGAAGAGCAATAAAATGACATGAATGGGTTCTGGCACCTGCCATTGCCGTAACAGCACTGTCAATGACCCTATATTGAGAGTTCATTTGCATGGGCGTAAATTGCAAGATGCAACAGACACAGTCTGTCTCGCGCAACAGAGATGCAGGTATGCAATGCCCAGTGTCGGGCACGTATTCGGGCATGGACGGGAGGCAAGTGAATCATTCTGACAAAATAACTGTGCAGAGACAGCCAGGTGTTCACCAGCCTTTTCTCTCTCTCTTCTACTTCCATTCCCAGCAGCAGCTTCTCAGCCAGGATGGAGGAACTGTGGTGCCTGCACCCCAGCAGGCACCACCCACGGAGAGACAGGAAGGTGTCTCCACTTAGGGCCATCAGGAGACAAATCCTGCAGTTGGTTTACAATGCTTGCCCAGTTTTACCAGCGAACATATATGGATCAGGGTTCTGCAAGTTCATTTGTCTTCCATAAGTTTTTTCCAGGGCTTTGCTGTTATTCCTCCACCCATCCAAACAATACACAGGGTCTGCTAGCACAAGAGTGCTGAGGCACAAAGTGGGCATCCTGAGGAGCATCCTCAGGTTGGAGAAGATTGTACTGTGGGGGAGGGCATAGTCCTGGCTGCAGCACTGGGGCTGATTGCTCATTGGCCATGGCATGAAGTCCAAGGTTGTAGTGTGTGGTTTGTGGTAACAGCTGTTTATGGTCAAGTCCCCCCAGTGCCTGCAAAGCTGGGATGTGTCAGCGCTGTTATTCATAGAATCATAGAATCACAGAATCATTTAGGTTGGAAAAGACCTTTAAGATCATCTAGTCCAACCACTGACCCTACTCTAACAGATCTGCCACTAAACCATGTCTCCAAGCACCACATCTACACGACTTTTAAATGCATCTAGGGATGGTGACTCAACCACCTCCCTGGGAAGCCTGTTCCAATGTTCGATAGCTCTTTCAGTGAAAATTTTTTTCCTAATGTCCAGCCTAAACCTCCCCTGGTACAACTTGAACCCATTTCCTCTTGTCCTATCGCTAGTTACTTGGGAGAAGAGACCAGCGCCCATCTCACTACAGCCTCCTTTCCAGTAGTTGTAGGGAGCAATAAGGTCTCCCCTCAACCTTCTCTTCTCCAGACTAAACAATCCTAATTCCTTCAGCCACTCCTTATAAGACATGTTCTCCAGACCCCTCACCAGCTTTGTTGCCCTTCTCTAGACACGCTCCAGCACCTCAATGTCCCTCCTATACTGTGGCGCCCAAAACTGAACACAGTACTCAAGCTGTGGCCCCACGAGCGCTGAGTACAGGGGCACAATCACTTCCCTCCTCGTGCTGGCCACACTATTCTTGATACAGGCCAAGATGCCACTGGCCTTCCTTGCCTACTAGGTCCCAGATGGCACCTCCACAGGGACATGAAATAAACAACAATGGCAGGAAAGTGAATGGGATGCTTGGTGCTGTTAGCCTGCCCAGTGCATCTCTCAGACCAGCACCTGGACTCTCAGGAGAAGCAGTCACAAAGCAGAAATGTCTAGCACAGGTTTCGTGTGGAATAGTTCAAAAGGAGGTGTGTCTAGGCTGCAAGCAGAGACGACTGAAAACATTCCAGCTACCTTGCAGTAATGTGCACTCTGCTAGCTTGCACGAAGGCAAACTCTCAGTCTTTTGTCTGAAGCCAAATATTGTTTCTTCCCTCCCACGGAAGAAGTAACACATCTCACAGCATCATTACCCTACAGCCTCTAGCATTCTGTTTCATTTTACAGGCTGTACAAAACAGTAGCGTGTTCTCACCCAGATTAATAGGGCACTTAGAGATATTTGCTAAATGGGAGAAAAAAATCCCAAACTTCTCAGTGTGAACATAGACTGCCTTGAGCAAAGCTGCTGCTAGACTGCTGGACGCCTTAGGTGAAGGTTAGGAACTTTCTTCTACCCGCACATTGGATGATTTGCCCTCATATTTTTAGCTTAGTTATGATCCTCATCCCTGCGGCTGCGATTCTATCAGCACCCAGTCCTAGAACCAGATCTGGCCTTGAGCAGGTATTTTAACCTGTTGCTATTTGCACTACGTGTTGGTGACATACTTCCAGAAGCCGTGGTTTGTACCAGCATACGCAAGTCTTGTTCCTGTGCTTAACTCCATCGGTACAAAGAAAATTGCTCCCTGCTTGCCTACAGGTGTGCACTGAGGAGGATGGGTTAGGAGCTAATGAGCTGCTGGGAGCAATGGGACATATGCCCATCGCAGGGCAGCCTCCTGCCAGCTGACCCACAGTGCCTGCAGCAAGGCTAATTTTTCCAGGCAGCTGAAGGAGTAAAAATGCCTCCAGAGTAAATGACTGTGTTACTGTGTGGCTGGATAAACACTAAGGGGTAGATTTCCAGGCACTGATCCCCTCCAATGAATTTTATGAAAGGCCAGAAATTGTAGACCACCTAGCCTCCTGTAGGACATATGTGGCTGTATTTTCCAATGTAACATCCCCTAAGTACATAGCATGGCTTGAAAACCTGGTGAAGACCTGTTGCTGGCCTCAAATAAACTGTCCTCCTTTGAAGATCTAGCTGGGCAGGTTCTGGAGAGAGTCACAGAGTCACACAATGCAGAAGTGGAGTCTGAGAGGCTCAAAAATAAGTTGGCCTTTGGAAGAGTGAAGTCACCACCACTGGGCTACCAAAGAGTTGGAGGGCAGACACCCCCAGGACCCAGAGATCTCCTCTGGGTTGGGTTGTGTCTTTTTAGAACTTCCAGTGCGGAGGGTTCCAACGGGTCCTCATCCCAAGAGAAGACTGTCAAGACAGATATATAAGATTTGGAGACACTGTCTGTTGGATGGATGAGGAAGGGTGCTTCGTGCCTGTTCTCACATGGTGCTTGCCTCACACCAGACTCTGTGGTGGGCAACTTTCAGTACCCAAAAGGACATGGAAAAGGGAAAGGGATGGACCAGCCCAGAGCAGGCCAGCTTACCCACAGCTAAAGATTTCATGTGATCCTTATACCCTCACAGCTGTAAACGGGGATTTGCCTCTTGAGCAACTATGATTTCAAACAGGGTGGTGGTTTCCAGAGGACCCATTACTAAATGATGGGGTGGTCTAAAAGAGAGTTTTACAGCATCTGCCATGGCCAGTTATTAACCCCACACTACGTACCCTATGTTAAGAAGCACAGCCCTCTTCTCAAATGGCAAAACCAAAAAAAACCAGCAGTGGCCGTGTAGCTTTCTGTAATTTTTCAGTTGCAGCTTGCTATCTGTTGAACACTTTGAGAGAATTAACTATCTTTACATTAGTTAGTCAGATTGCCTGCATCATTTGTCATAAACCCAACAAAATGCTAAAATCTGTTGCTGTTCTTCAGTCAGACAAAGAAGAGCAAATACCTTTTTTTCCCCCTAATTTAATGCAAACCTAACAAACTTTTTAAAGATGTTTTGAGTACATTGTAAGCTGGCCTTGGTTTTAAGCTAGATACATTTTGGCAAGCCATCTTTAAATATAAATAAGAAGGAATATAGGACTCCTAAAAATGTTTTGATCAAAGGTTTTAATTAAAGCCCTTAGATTGTTTTGGTCTACCTGATACAATAATTATAAGCACTGTAAGCTAGCTGATAGATCCAACAATGATAGTGATGATGGCTGTTAAAAACACAGCTCAAGCATTATGCAAAAGGGAAAAAAACTTGTAATGTAATGAACTATAATAAAGTGAATGAAGTGTAAGAGACATTCTGAGTTAGTAATTTTAAACCACTGATTTCATAGCCAGCATCAAAGGAAAAAACTACATATACATCTCTTTCCTTCATCCATTCTATATTAAAGCTCAACTAACTCCATCTGTTAAAACTTATTTTCTCCGAAGGATAATCCTGCCTTTTCCTAGTACATTTTGTATTTCTATCCAAAATTACCTGTTGCACCAAAGCTACTCAATATTCCACTATCAGTTATTTGAATTAAACAATGCCTGAGCTGTTGACTTACCTTACCTGCTGTCAGAATAACAGTGCTGATTACAATACAATAATAACTGGCTTAATTATCAACCAGCTTTTACAAATGTAGCCTGTACACACAATTTTGATGAGGTTTAACTGTATGAAAAGTATGAAGGATGTGGTTACTACCACAGCTCTTCAGGACAAGGAAAGATCCCCTTATGGAATGCAAACTAGATCTAATTGCTTTGGGGTTTGACTTAGGTGTGTTATGAAAAACTGTATCTTCTGAAGTACTCTGTTTTTACTTGGATGTTACTTTAAGTTATTTTCATAAAAGAAGAGTTTTACAACAAAGTTCATTCACATAAATACATCTTCTAATAACTATAGTTTAACACAAAGAGTTTGGTGAAAATACAACAAAGTCATAAAACAAATCAGTTTTGTTAAGTCTGAAAAAAAAAGTCTGGAAGCGGTTTCCTCAAAGGGCCCATCTTTAAGTTAACTTTAACTCCCTCGTGGTGGGATGTATCTGTAAGTTGTCCAGAAGGCCAATCCATGATTCCATTAGTCATCAGTACCAGGTAACCAGTACCAAAAAGTCACTCTGGATCAGACTTGATTGTGCTCAATCACACCTCTATTTATGTAGCAAATGTACCCAACAGAAAACCCCAGCTTGAACTTTCTTGACAGCTCAGTGACAGGTGCAGTGGGAATGACTGTATGTTAAACCTTTGTCTACAACATTAACCCACCAACCTTTCCCAACAGATCTGAGCAGCAGAGCAGGTTTATGCCGGACCAACACACTGTATTGTGTGGCCACAGCACTTTTGATCCGATACTAGGAAACCAAAGGAACTGAATTTGCTGCATCAAAATGCTGCCTTGGAGCTAAGCTTATTAATTTGGCAGAAAGTGTATTCTTCATAATTACATTTCTGTGTCTTACAGGAGCTATTTCTCCCCTTGTAGATACCCTCCTCTGCTTTACAGGCAGTAGCTGACTCCTCCCTCTGCTTATTTACCTAGTTAGGATAATTGAATCAAATCTAGCACAACTGTTATCAGCGCATATTTAGTCTGAAGTCTGCTGCTTCAGGCCTGAAGAGCAGCTTGTGTGCCTGATTTTTTTCTGGTTTTCCAGCTAATTAAGTCCAGTAAAATGGATTATCTTTCACCACAAACCTTACCTCATTTACAGCCTTAGACCTGCACAGCTATAACCCAACACTTACTTCTTTTGAAATAACGCTGCAACCAGACCTGTGCTTTTACTGCAAAGTGTCTTAATATAAAAGAAGCCTAGTGTGTTTCGTTGCTGCTTATCTTTGCATTGTGCCCTTGAGCATGCAACAGTGCCTGTACGATATTTGTGTTATACGATACTACTTTAATCAGCTCTTCTCACTATTTTGGACACTTTCAGGCCAAGGGAACACTGACCAAAGGATGACTGCCTCTCAGGGCACACGGGGCATGACATGGGGCCCAAAGGAAAGCTAAGCACAAGCACTATGTAATGGGGAAATAAAAGCTATGTTTCAGTAGATGGTTTCCAGAGCCAGTTTAGACTCTGGAGGCTGGATGCAGGCAGAGAGGATGCAGGATGAAGAAGCTCCAGCCCCTTCTGGAAAAGCAGCTAGAGATGAGGTAGGAAACCGTAAGGTATCTTGAACATCTCTTTTCAAACAGCTGAATTCCACCTGCCCATCAGCCCTGCAGCACTCAGCAGGCATGAGCCTCAGTGCAGGAGAGCACTCCCAGCCCTTTCTGTTTGGCAGCGCAACACAGCTGCCCAGGGGTATTAAGCAGACTCAGAAGGTCGCAGTTAAGCCAAGGGGGTCTCTTGTTCTGCTTATTTTCCTTACCTTTAAAGGGGATGAACTGTTTTAGCATGGGATGTACGTTTACCAAAGGCCAGTGTACTGCCAGTTCTCATTTTCACTTTTCCCCATGGAAGTTAGTAAGGAGCTCCCACTTGTTGCAGGCAAACGTGGCACACCACAGGAGCTTCCAGGACCAATGGTAGAGACCATGCCAGTTATGCAAAAACACCTGGATGAACTGCAACAAGACATCCATACTTCCAAATGTGGCAGTGTTACTTTCTTGGATGAGAAAGACCAGCTCTGCTTGTGCTGGGGGTGGGTAAGTCAAGTCATTCATGTTCACTCACACTCACCTCTTACAATGCTGGCAGGTGCTGTGCTGCTGGCGGCGCCTAGGCTCCTAGCCATCTTGTGGTTAAGGAATAATGAAACAATCTAGCTAGCTGTTGTCCCATCACTTTGATTATCATCAGTCTTCTGAGGTCAGCCTACCCGCTGTTAGCTTTGCAAACGGACATCTAGAGAAGCCATAATACAAGGGGGCTTCTGGGGAAACTGCATCAAACGTGGCTACTCCTACTTCCTGGCCAGGACTGGTAGTGTGTCAACCAGTCACACTCTCTTGCAAATACCTTATTTCCACAGAGGAGAGGGATGCACCGTTTCAGCAACCTCTCCTTCTGCTTGCTTTTCTGGATGATCCTGAGAAGTCTTTCCCTTCAAATCAGGGAACAGGACTCCACAAACAGTAGCATTCCCAGCCAGCTGAGGCCCAACGTTGGTTTCTCAGGGGATATCATTGCCTGTTATTTATTCATTTTGTTCCCAGCTTTTATTGCTCTGTTTTATATGGTAGGCGAGGTCAGAGCCTTTGTAATATAGGAACAGCATCACCAAGATTTCTTTCCAAAGAACAAGCACTGTGGTGCAGAAGAATCAGGTATGCATGCCAAGGAAAAGAATACTGTGGTTTTCACCTGGACACTTATTTCAGTTACGGAGAGACAAATAAAATTGGGGGTGGGTGGGAGAAAAGTTCATACTTTCAGTATTTTTCTCCGTTTTTTAATCACATAAGAAGCAGCATTGTTTTGATCATAAATCACTGATCTCTAGGCTGCTATGTGGATTAGTACCAATTTGTGGTTTCTCAGAGATTAAAAGCACACAGGACAAGCTGAATTAAAAGCCATCAATGTGAACGATTATTTTTTTGGTAAGAAGTTAGGCACTAGAAGAGCTGCTGCAAACTCATTTAACCTGCTTCTACTCACATAACTCCCTTTCGTAAGCATACTTACAGGTCTTTTGTCTTCAAATAAACTGGTTTGGCCCAAGGAAGCATATATATAGATTGGATTCACGGGCTGAACTAGAACGGCATGCTTGTGGGGGATTTGCACCAGCATCCTTTTAAACTACCCTCAGATAAGCCATAAAAACCTTCGCACTATAGGCAAGTCACCGGGGGCCTAACTTCCCTGGGAACTTAGATGCTGGGGAGACATCGGGGTGACAAAGGCATACAGCAACAGGTCTTTACCAGCCAAGCTGAGTTATCCACAGACCAGGTGTCTATATGGACCCTATAAGCTCTGGCGGGTTTCTGCAGATAGGTGTCAATGATGGCTGCTCTGTGTGGCTTGGCATGAGTTTTGGTTCTGGAGATGGCCTAAACTGCGAGAAGGTCAATCTGAATTCCACCTTCCCTCCCAACCCAGGAAAGTCTTGGGTTCCCCACAGAAACCATCAGGTCTCTTATGGCTTGTACGTACCACCAGAGGAAGCCCAGTGTCGACGGGGGCTGTCGGTGAGGAGGATGCTGTCTGCCATTTGGGCTCCAGGGCTCTAAGGCCTTGAGTCCTGACACAATGCTTTCAAGTCAAATTCTCCTCTCACCTGAGTCCTGATAATAAGAATAAGAAAAAAAAAAAAAAAAGACATTCTCATTTTGAAGATATCTTTCCTCTTTCTAAAACGTTACCCCCGGCCTTTAGCACATTTGAAACTAGGATCTGACCCAGAAAGGTACAGTCCTGACATTTCATCCCATCTTGAGAAGAAGCACATGGCACAACAAATCTTTAACATTTCTGTTTCTTCATTTTCTTCTAGTACCAAGTTAAAGTGGTACCAAACTCTGCCATGTTTCTCTTTTATGGAGAGATAATAAATCACTGGTATGTCTTTATTACAAGACTAATCAATCATTTTACGTTGTTGCAGAGCTCCAGAGATGAATGCATTATTTATGACCGTGTCTTAAAACCGTTTACATTACCTCCTCTTGATAACGTAACTTTAGTATACACAGTAACCTATATTCTACTTATGGCATGAGTTGATCTGCTAATTTACAAACTACCTAAAATTCTGGAAATATGAAAGGCAATTCATAAATTAGCATCAGAGGGAGAATACTTGAAATACAGTGTAGGCATATAAGGTGTCATGACACACTAGTTAATGAAATCCCTTTTATTTCTGAGGGGAGGGAATTTTCAGAAACAATAGTCCCTCTTGCCTCAAAGGCAGGCCATTCTCTATGAAACAGTATAGCTGTGCCATACTCGAGAACAGCCCTGCAGCAACAGATGGGTTTATTCACAACAGAAAAAGAAAACAGTTTTGCAAAACATTTCACATCAGAAGCCTCTTTTTTAACTCATCTTCAAAGAAAATTGACAGTGTTTCTAGCCTTTTAGTCCCTCTCACCAGGCTGTGAGTGCTACCCACCAAGCTCAGAGGTGGAGGTTTTCGCTGCTGTAAGACTTCCTGAGTTTTGTGTAAGGAAAAGCTGCAGGAACAGGCTTGCAATGTTGTTCTCCCATAATTTCATATATTCAAAATGACATGCTGTACTTGGCAGCCATTCAGCACTTCACTTCAGCTGTGAGCCTTCAGTAATAAACCAGCAGCAGTGAGGTGACCTAAGGACAGAGCAACTGCTTTTACTTTGACTCTAAGGTATGACCCAAAGCCTAACTGCCCTCATCCTATTCACTGGGAGGGAATAGGGTTGAATTTCATATGTCTATGCCCCAGGCATAAGTGGAAAAAGAGTTTTTGTCACATCCCTGTAGGTCATACAAGTGGGGTTGAATTAATCAGTCAGGATAACATATGTTCAGATGGATTTTCAAGGGTCTGACCCCAGCACTGAAGTGTTCAAAGTAAGTAAGTTTTCTCCCTTTGCACTAATGTTACAGAGCACGGCAGTAGAGAAACAACATCTATCTCATAAGAGATGTCATATCGGCATCCTCATATGCTTTTCCTCTTGAAGGTCGAACCTTCAGAGGTTAGAAATACATTGGTCCATAGAAATAGAGCTGGCTTATATCAATAAGGAAGCTGTGTGACCCCACCTTCATGGTGTCTCCTACGGTTGTACAACTTGAAGGTTTTCAAGGAAAAACTGCTGCTGCTACTGGTGTGCCTGTCTAACCACAGGGATGCTCTTGGTTCACTGATCACCATTTATGTGCAAGAGCTCAGTCATAACTTTTGCTTTATAAACCACAATATCCAACTACTTTGTGTCATAGTGGCAGCATGAAGTCACCAGCTCAGCTGACCACAAGGGCACGTTAATGGCTGTTCCGTACAACAGCAGCACGGACATGCTTGGATTAGTGTAGGCAAATGTAATGTAGTGCCAGAAGGCGAAAAAGACACTCACAGGAAATTTCAGTATCTACGCTGTTCTGCCTGGGCTGTTCTGCTCCATGTGAAAAATAATCCTTTTTCTAAAAAATACTTCTAAAGCTGTTGGCAGTAATCAGCATGTTAAAGACTTAAATGATGTGGAATTTCCCACAAAAGCATTGCACTAAGGAAACTCAGATACCACAGTTGTGGGAGAGAGTATGATGTTTTGCAAAAGAAACCATCTCTTGAAAAGGTGAACTAGGCTTTTTTATGGCACTTAGTAGGGAAGCATTAAAGTCCAGCATTATCCTTTCCTGCCCAGCCGCTAAAAATGAAAGGGTAAGTCATTTCACATAGTGTAGATGTCAGCAAGCCATTTAGCTAAACCAGTCCCAACCTAACCATGAGTACAGAGGGCAAATCGTGTTCAGCCCTGTTTCTGTTTGAACATTGTGTTGCAAACATGGAACTGCCAGTACTGTGCAACTCAGTTAATGGAATTTTGACTCCTCTGCCCATGAACCACTTCATTTTGTAGGCTTAAGAGTCCCTGGGCCAGCTCTTGTATTTTGGCATTATGCTTTGGCACCTAATAGTCGTAATGGTTTTCCTCTGGTAAAAAGTCAGCTAGCTGATCTAATGAGTGTTTTTCAGTAAATACAAGGAATTATTCTTCATTCAAAGACAGTTTGGCAAGTACTATGATCTTTTCATCTGCAATAGACAGAAGAGAAGGGAAAACAAGAAGTGGGTCAGACCCAGGATCCACCTAGATCCGTATCTTATTTCTGAGAATGGGCAGTACGGAACACCTGGGGAGAGAAAACAGCATGCAGACCCTTGAAATACCCTTCCCGTTAGCTTGGAAAAGCTGTATTTTCAAAACATACTTTGAAACTCCTTCTTGGCAGGTGTAAAAATCATTACACTAGAAAAAAGAGAAGCTTCTAGTTTCTGGAAGAATTGGGTCTAGACCAAGTAGAACATATAGACACTTTCTAAGATAAACAGCAGTGTGATGCATTAACTGAGATGGAAAACTCGTGCTTTGGAAACATCATTCCCAAGGAAAATGTCAGCAAGCAAACCAGCAGCTAGTCAGGAAATTAACAGGGATTTGCTGGTGTTAACTAACTAGCAAACGTGCATGCAGTGCATATCATAGAGGTACTTTGCATGTGTGCGAAAGCTTTGTGTGTGGTAGGTAATGAGCTGGTGCTGGTTTCTGTGCAGCAGTGAGTTTACCTCCAGGCCTTTGGTGAGCTAATGAAGGAGTTCCCTTGCTGTTCGACTGCCAAGAAGAAATGAGAAAGTGGGAAGGCGGGGACAAGGCGGGCAACAAGAGGCACAACCTCTTCAGGAGGTCTGCGTGAAGAACACGCATTACACAACCAGAGGAAACATTTTGCTTTTCCATGGCTGGAAAGCCCAGGGCTACCCTGCCCAGCGGAACATCCCTCAGCCCAGAGCAGCCTTGGCTCTCCGCAACCTCTCTGCAGAAGATCACCCGCATGGGTCAACTGGCGACAGGGAGACACGGCACCCTGAGGGAATCGCCTGGTCCCGTGCAAGTTTTCTCCAGGAGTCCTCCCTGCAAGGGAAAAGCACCTTTGAGCCATTCCTTACTGTAAAGGCTACAACTGAGAAAGTTCCCTGGACCTACACCATTAGCTCCCTTCCTGAAATCCCTCTTTTTGTTTGAAAGAGCGTATTTGGCTTGGCTTAAGCAAAGGTTCTCCATCTTATCTAAACAGTGCATTAAAATCTTCCTGGCAAATGCCAGGCATGCACCAAAGCAAAAGGAAACAAATGCTTGTTTGTTCTTCACATGGGGGTTGGGTTTTTACCGTGGTTGGCAGGATGGGAACGTCATCATGCTCAAGGCATCCGCATGAGGGGTGGTCACGCTCCAGGAGCAGCACAAGTCTGCCTGCCCGTGACACATATGCCACTGCAACTGCTGACAGTCATCCCTCTGACATACCCCCGCAGGGCAGTGACGTTGCTGTTATCTTCCCTCTGAAGGTGGTAAAATGAGGCTCAGAGTTAGAGCAGCAGGGTTTCTCCTTTTCTTGCCAGCTCAACCGGGACTCTGAACGCCAGCCTGGGTCCACCTGTGGTGAATCAATAAAGTTTCTCTGAGAAGAAGTTCTTAGTAAAGGCCTTCAAACAAGTCCTCGTGCAGATGAATCAGGCTATGTGAGACAGGAGATCCTGTCAGGGCTTTGCAAGGAAGGCCTGGGAGAAAACCAAGGATGATCTGACTGATTTCAAATGGACACAATGAATGAACAGAGGGAGGATAGCCCCCCTTGCCCCTAAACGGTGCCACTGCTACAGCATCTCTGACCAAAGCAGAAACAGAGGAAGGAAGGAAGAAAAGACACTACATCTGAAGAAATTAGTTTCATTAATTTCACACATCAGAAAAACATGTCTATTAAAAGAAGTTCAGCCCTGTTATCATGTTCAGCAGCAGCAACAGGCCTGTGACAGTTCATCTCCAGTGCTTGTCTGGCTGCTTCCTATGAAGCCAATCCAGAAATGCAGGTCCACATCAGGCACTGACATGACTCTACAGGATTCAGATGCCTCCAGACACTGTCCTGCAAAATAGAGTTTTGAGGTGGTCTTTTCTTCGTTCCTCCTGAAGCATCTTCAGAAACTAACACCAAAAAGCCCCTGGTTTGTTTTGTCTGTTTGTACTTTTTCCAGAGGTAGCCGAAGTTTGTTTCCAGCGTGGATGAGTTGGAGTACTGTGAGGATTTCTCCACGGGGTTAGAGCTGGCTTCCAGAACGCTATACAGCACAATGAGGATTATGGCTCACAAGGCAAATTTACGGCACTGTCCGTCTCCAGCAACTCCAGAATGACGGCAGGGAGAAAGTATCTTAGCAAGGAAGATGTGGGCATGCCTGAGAAGGGGACCAGTGTCTCACACACGAATCCCACTTCTAAATAAAAACAGGGCCTTGGACACAAAACTGGCATTCGCCTATGCAGGCAAAGCTTTGGTCACCAGGTTTAGACATCCAAACCCCCTAGCTTTCTCTCACAGCCAACACAAGTTACCTCGTGCAAGAGGAACATGCTGCTGCTGGGGATGGGAGGGGGAGAAGAAAAAGCTGTAGGTGATCATATGAGGCTCTGTAACATCTACTCTGTTTTAGTCGTGCAGCTGTTGTCATGGTCGTGCCTGGGGGCCTTGATGAGACCAGTGTCTCTCCATGCTACACACCACATAAACATGCACAAAGAGAAAGTTTTTGGCCTTGGGCAGCTTGAAGTCTCTACTGGCGATAGACAAGAGGGGCAAGAGACACATGGGGAAGGGAAACATATTGCCACACGGTCAGTGGCAGAACCAGGAACTTCTCAGGGCCTCCCAGGGGCTGGTGAGGACTACAGAACAGACCTGTATGTTTGCCTTTTTGACCAAAGGGAGTTTAAAAACACATTTCCAGCCAGGAAAATGTCATTTCTGCTCTGCAGCTGAAACGTTTTGGGGCTATCAGCTTAGAGTCACTGTCTGGTCCCACCTCAGACCCCTCTACTGGTTTCCTCCAGCCTGAGCACCCCTACAGTCCCAGGCTTTCCCGCAGCAGAGGATACCTTGGAAAACAACCAAGCCACCTGAAAATTCATTTTCTCCCAGCAGCTTCTGCCAGACTTGAATGCAATCTGGGGCTTGGAAAACACGGCTTTACTTGTTTTAATTAAAACCAAATCCCTCCACCCAGACTTCCCTCTCTGTCACTCTCGCTCTCTCTCTTTCCCAAACCGTCTGACGCATTTTAGCAGACATGTCATCAGACTCCAGTTCAAGGGAGGGGAACGGCCATCTAATACAGCATCTTGCATCAGTATCCCACCCTTCTCTGGGGGAACTGAGATGATGGACTTGGCAAGCAGGAGGAGGGCTGCTGTGTAAGTGAAGGAATACACGTACATGTCAGCGCATATATGTTTCAGTGGGAAAAGAGAGGGTGCGTAAACGTAAAGCCCCAGCTTCATCCACTGTTCCTGGATCAGCTAACGGCTTCCCAAGCACCGATGGGTACTGATCTAGAAAACTGGCATGGGGATGAGATAACATGCTCCTTACTGGTAACATCACCACTGACAACCAACTCTTTAAGTGAAACAAGTATGTGAATCTCAATGCCATAAATTGCACCGCTTACAGAATAAACGTAAATGCATTAGGATTTTAAAATTAGGAGCGGAAACATATGTTTCTTCAGCCTAAATGCATAGAGCTTCCAGTCCAGCTGACTCCCTCTGCCTCCTCTGTCCATCAGGCTGGCTCTGCGCTTTCAGGAGCGCCTTGCCAGCACTTGGAGACCCAGATGGTACCCGGCTGTGTGAATGTGGATGCTCAGGCCTGGATCCTTGGTGGGAAATCAAAGGAATTAGGTACTGTCTTTCAATGACTATACAAATGTTGAAGTCTGTATTTGGTGCTCTCGCCAGGCAGCTCACAGGTGTCCAGCTTTTAAGAAAGCCCAGTTGTTTATTTAGCTTTCTAACTGTGGCTTTAAGACCTAATTTTAGACTCCTGCTTTTGAAAATGTATCTTGCCAACCTAACCACATGTAACTAAACACATATTTTGCCATTTACCTCGTACTCAGGAATTTAATTTCAAAACATCACTGTTTTATGTTAAGACGTGGGAAATACCAATTTTTAGGCTACCCATTAATTATCAGAGAGTCATTAGTAAGGACTTAATCATTATAACAAATAATCCAAAGGTGTATATGTCAAATTAAGCATATGTACCCAACAGTTTCCAGGGAATGACACATGCATGTGCCTTGCAATTCAAGTAGATCTGTGCATCTCACTGAAGGACGACCTGAGAGTTTAACTGGGGCCAAACTCATAGCAGGGGCAAACCGGCCCAGGACCAGAGACTTCAGTGGAATAACTAAACGGACCTCACCCTAGCTTCTTCCTCAAAAGGGTTCTGGGTTTACATTTTTGCATTAACAAGGCATACAGATATTTACCATTGGTCAGAGCTAATTCTATCCTGGTATAAAGTACTTGCTGTAATTAGTGCACGGTACCATCTTCTTCATTGAATTCACTTGAAGCTGTTGCTACATCTAACTCAAGTTAAACAAGACATAAATTGACTGTAACAGAGTGATCTTCCAGCCTAAGTAAGGCTCCGACTCGGTGCACCACAAGCATCCTCACAATTCCTTTTGTCCAGCTGGCAGGTATTTTGGGGCAAGAACAATCCCTTTCTAGATGTTTGACCCCCAACTAGCATTGCAGGACCCCGCATTCAGCAGAATCTTCTGAATGCCACCTCTGCATTCATGGCGTATTTTACATTTTGCCTTCTTTTCTCAAGTGGAAACCACTGAAGGTTTTCATGAGAGCAGCTCGTAAAACTGTTCCTTGTCCAGGAATCATTCTGGGTCAAAAGGGCTCAAGTGACTCACTGAACTGCCAAGCATTTTGAAGCTTACCCACCACTAGACATAATAAACTATCATAATACTGCTTAGTAACTAATGCAGAGAAGACCACGTGTCACTGCATTATGGAAGGAGCACACAGCCTTTTGCCAAGCATACAAGATAGCTGGATGTCTGTGAAAGTCAAGAGCAGGCAGACTAGCCAACCCTCTGCATTGGCATAAGGAGGATAAGTTCACACATCAGCAAGTTTATGCCGCTTACTAAATAGCCCAGTCAAGGTCTTTGCAAACCAAAACACCAGGTACTGGCATCCTATCAAATGAAAAATCTGATGGCCAGTTCATAGCTTCACCATGTCTATGTGTTCAGAGCTTGTACAGAGACACTTCCATCTGCAAGCCAGACCACCTCCTTGCTGTGCTGTGGGCGATTTGAGCATAGTTATATACACTGGACCTGGTGCATTTCTGCCTGGATTTCAGGCCCCCTATCAACATTTCACCATCTGGCATGCACACAGTGCTGCCTGTCCCAAATGCAGATGATGTGCCCATTTTTTTCCTCACCATGACATGGAAATCCAGAAATCTATGACAAAGAGCAATTTTAAAAATACTTCAGTTCTGCTCTGGTAAAATTTGTAAACATAAATGGAGATGGTCTCCCAGGAAACTGAGGAGTAAAGTAGACTCAGTCTGCAGCAATGCTGCCTGGTGCTGTGCAGTGCCAGCCATGGGCACAATTGAGTACCGGAGGCCGGAGGGCTACCTCAGGGCAGCACCACGCACAAGGCTGAAAAACCCTGCTTGGGAGCCTGTGAGCTGCCAATTCAAGAGGCACACAACCTACCACAAAGCCAAGGGGAAGGTCCTCTGTCTTCTTTTCAGGTGATCTTGTCACAATCAGCCCTACTATAGACTGGGGATAAAAGGGAAACAACCTCTCTTGTATTTTGGCAGGATGAAAAGTTGCTTCTCCAGCACATGCTCTCAGTACATGTAGTTCAGATTATGGTACAAAGCTAATTTGCACTTCCCCCTCTGCCCCCAGCACCAAGGAACAGCTAAGGGACTGCCTCTCCCTGGTGCCCAAGGTCTTCAGCTGTGCTTAGAGGGCATCAGGAATGAGAGGGTACGATACTGGCAATGGGGGTGAGGCTGGCACTTAGAAGATGACTGTCCCCTTGGCGTGATCCAGATCTCACCAAAGGGCTTTCCATGAAGACTGCAGGCGGTTTTTTCATTTGCTTTAGTAGAACAATTTTGAAGCAGTCCCAGAGTGAATGAGGGTTTGCAGCACAGAAGCTTGATTATCTGCTTTACTGGTCAAGACTGAGGCATAGCAAGCAAGACCTGAAATCTGCTTGTGGAAAACAGAGAGTATAAAGAATGAAGGAGAATTTAGATAAAACACAGTCAAAAGAAACAGGTCCCTGGGAAGCAGGGTCTGTCACCCTAGAAACTCCTTTGAAAATCCTAGCCAACCTTTTATTCAGGATTAGAAATGCAGACTTCCAACTAGATACCACTGGAACTAAGGCCAGGCCTTCAAAGAGCTTTAGCAGCAGCTCTAGTACTCTACCTGTAAGTATTACAGGAAATACTAGATACAACAGAGCAACACAGAAATTAAGCCTATGTAAGCCATGGCAAAAGAACACACTGAGCTTGTTTCAAGGGTGCAATAAAATAAAGGCACACTGCCTCTGATGTTATAGCACTGGTCTAGCTGTGAGTTAAGTGCCTCTCCCCTTCCTTGATCCAGACGCTCATTTCACTGCCCTATGCCTCGGTTTCTCCTGTTGCAACAGGAGGAGGATGAACATACAGAGCAGAAGACTTGGTCACCTGCAGTCCTCTAATATCAGCAGATGCACAGAGCTGCAGTAAAGACAACAGCACAATTAATAACCTAAATGATGCATGTAACTGAATACCATGACGACAACAAGCATGCCATTACGAAAATATTATTCATGTGCCAGGTAGATAATTACAGACGTGCACCAGTCTGGGAGCATTTTATGTAGTGGTGATAAGATAGTAGCACCAATAAAGTTAACTGTGTCTCCACTAGCTGTTAGACGGCTACAAAGGAAGAAATGGGGTTCTTTGACCTCTGGCATTCCAGATGTCACTCAAGATTATCAGAAGAGTCTCTTCCAGCCTTTAAACCTTTGTCTGACTCTACAGATCTGCCATGCATAGTAGTTGCAAGTGCAAAGCTTAAGGATCCTTTTTCCTGTGTCAGGAAAGCACTCTTCTCAACCAAAAGGCATAGACACAGACATACAAAATCAATATGACTTAAGCACATGCCTGGCAGTAAGTATATCCTTAAGGGTATTTCTAAGACAGTCCTAAGGCTTTACTTAAGTAAGCTGTGTTTTGCTGACCACAACAACACATAAAGGCAACAGCATTGCCCTATGCACTGAAAGCTGTTACAGCTGGATTTGAAAACCTGGTCCGTAAAAGACAAAGAGACCCAGCGTAGACCTGTCAGTACAACCACATTGCTTATTTAATGGTTTTCCTTTGGAGATCAGGTTGGCTGGACCACTATAAAAGTGGAGCAACAAAAAGTAACAGGCAAAAGACAAAACAGGAGGAGAAAGCAAAACATAACAAAAAAGAATAAGAGGTGAAAGAGAAAGAGAAACAATTAGGAAATAGGTACAGCCGAAGAAGGGTGTTGGCTTAGGAAAAGAAAACAGCTGAGAGAAGTGTATATGGTGCTGTGTCAGGATAAAAAAAAAAAAAAAAGCGGGGGGGCAT
>VFFE01007221.1:359751-373839 GCA_008921705.1 Burhinus oedicnemus
GGGGGGGGGGGGGGGGGGGCAGGGGATCATCTCTCGCAACACTGTCAGTTTTTGAAAACAGGACCTGAGCATGTGTTTGGTCCTGCAGTTTAGAGTACAGACTGGCCTTTATCCATCAAATGCACTGAAGCATGCTCATACCCTTGCGTGTCCTGCAAGGGCTTTTCTGAATCAGGACCAAGAAGCAACTTAGGCCTCAATATGACTAAGACGGCTAATCTGTCCTGCAGATTTTTTAAAAAATTTTTTGTCATCCTGTGCGTTCTAAAACTCACAGAAAAGCAGTTGTGTGTGTACATAAGCAGCCCTGAATCAGTGCTGTTCTGCTGGGTTCTTATGTTACATTCTTTTGTGCTACATAGAATTTCCACTAGGACATTTTGTCCCCCAGGCTTCATCAGCCCAGTCTATTACATCCACCCCCCCGCACCCCCGCCTCCCGCTGGTTGCATAACTTTAGCCAGGATGTTAAATTAACTCTCTTCCAGATGAGTTTGACATAATCTTATTTACTTTCATAGCGCATATGCCAGTATGCAAATACATTACTCAGCACTATCAACTCTGCACTTTCACCAAACTTTACTCTTTGTTTTTTTAATGATGGCTCACTAGATACCAGACAGCAATGTTGCTGTGCCAAACAGCAGAATACTCATGTCTAGCAGGAGGAATCTGGTGACATTAGAAAACTAAGTGTGGCTGGCATTTGTAAAGGTTTACACCCAAGCGAGGAAAACTCGTTTCCCACCTCAGCATCTCACTCCTACTCCTTTAAAGACACCGGGTCGTCTTTTTATCTTCTGAGGGAAATCTCAAGCAGCTTCTCCATATCTCCAGGACACAGGCAGCCACGTACAGATTGACTTTGCATCTAGCGGTGACACGATGTCTGCATTTAAACAGCTTCCCAGCTCTCAGGCACAACCCCCGTTGCCTCCTGACTGTGTGGTAGGGAAAGAACAGGCTCATACCTCACTTTTGTGCCCGTGTTTACCACGAGAAGGAAAGCCAGGTGCAGAAGCCAAAATAAGAGCTAGATAACCAGGAGCTCCATGTCCACGTGAAGGTCCGTCCTGGGGTCAAGAGACACACATCAGCCATGGTGGTGAGGTCAGTCCTTAACAGCACTGTTGCCCACACACAGGCAGTAATGCCAAACATGTCCGTGAGGAGGCAAAACCAGTCCCAGGCATTTGTCTTGCAACAGAGGTAAGGTCTAGGCAAAACCTGGGTCAGCCGCACTCTCAAAACCGTGGGCTCATGACTGATTCGTGTGTCTACCGGAGGAGCTCAGGCTGATAACAAACACCCAGCCACAACCAAGCTAAACATGAAGAATAAGCAAACCCTCCCTCTAATACAAGGTATAAGGCTTCATAGCCCACTGTAGCAGGACATCCCATTTTATGCGAGGTAAAGATCACAAAAAATGCTGGAGAAACTAGATCAAAGGAGACTTTCTACGGCCTTGCTTTGTATCCGCTGTGGCCTACCATGGACTTTCAGGGTGCAAAACTGCACTTGGAGCTACATTTTGTATTTCATCCCAACACAGCTAAATGCACAAATAGGCACAAAAAAAATTGAAAACAGCATTTCCAGACTGGAAAACAAAGGCACAGCAAGTAAACACAAGGAAGTGAGAAGTTCAGCTTAAATGCCAGAGAAGCAAATTGTGTGAGTTGCCTTTCTTACTGCTGTGGTGGGTCTGGGGATGATCATGGTCGTGCTGGGCTGCCCATCTTGCAGAGGCTGATACACGCTCATGAGTTGCTATCTGCTAGGGGAACCCAAAGCCCTGGGAACGAACTGAGACACGAAGCAGAGGGCAGGTGTCCACAGGGTGCTTTCAGAGCTCCCCAGGCTCAGGCAGCTCTCTGGCTATTGAATGGGAAAAAAGCTCATGTTGCCCTTATTTCTTTTTCTAACACCTCAACATGGAACCATCAAGGTGCAAATAGAGGCTCTTTGATACTGTGAGGAACACCACTCCAGCTATCCCGTAAATACTTTGATTTTAACAGGGCTCTGGCCTAACTAACCTTATCCTATACCAGTCTATTTATGGCAGAGTTAAAAATAGCACAAGACCTTTCACCTGGAATTAGCATTTCTACTATTTTTGATTGTTAACAAACTTGGAACTACTAATTCTTTGATGTTAGAACTTGCTGTGTTTCTTCTTCAAGTGAGGGAAGTCTCTTTCTGCAGGCTCATTTTTTCTCTCTGTTTCATGTCTGATTATGTTCAGCATGGATGTTTCTGATATACTTGCATGCCAAGAAAAAGTATTACTTTCTTTTATCCTTGAACAATCCAAACTCATATTTAACAACTGAAACTTGGCATGCTGATCAGTTTTCAATAAAGGCTACATATGCTTTGCCAGGGAAGTATATTTAACTAGGGCTCAACTATCTGTTCTTGAAAAATTATCAGACTTGGGTGGTGTGTCCTTTTCATCAAGTAAAGAGCCTTCAGCTTGCAAACACCTATCCTATGAATGACTTGAGAATGTCAATTTAGTGTTAAACAAACAAAAAGTGTGGTCTTACTCTATGCCAGTTACACCAAATTGTTAAATCTGGGTTAAAGTAATATCTCAGCGGGAAAGGAGTGAGAAATACTTCAGAGGTAACTGAAGCATAGCTGCAATGTCCCCGAGTACTGCAGCACACACAGACATAGAGAAGGGGGTTGATCACTTTCTCTAAGAGCAAATATCCATAAAGCTTTTGTGTGCCTACTGTTAAGAGAACCAGGAAAAAATAATTGTAAAGCGGAAAGCTTGGGGAAAGAAAGCAGAGACCATCTGTTTGGCCAACTGCACTGTAATGGGCTAGAAATTCCAACTCAGCTATAGCAATTTCAGACAGGCACTGCCAAGGCATTTAATTTAGCAGGATGCCTTATTTTCAAGGCTTATAATTAGATACAGTAGCAAACTAACAAAAACTGGCACTGCTAAAAACATGCTTCCACTTTGAGGAAATAGAAAACCAAATTCCAGCTTTCAAAGTTAGCCTTTGAGGGAAGGGAAGGGGAAGGAAGGCAGGACAAGGCCAGGCAAGGCAACCCAGGACTGACACATCCTGTGGCTTTTGACTCTGCTCAGGACTTGCAGTTCCAGCCTGTTTCCAACCCAGAGCTGACAGAAAATGTTGTCCTGCTGGAGGTACACGACTGATACCCACAGACTGCTTTGCAAGGCAACAGCCCCTGGTAGGGCTGGGAGGTACCTGAGTACCAATATGCCCTTTTCAGAGGCAGGAATTGCTAGGCACAAGCACTTAATAGGAATTCACCCTGTGAAGCAAGCACAGAGCCCAGCTCAGAACTCTGTGCCTCCAGACCTCGTTAGTGTTCAACTGCAGCTCTACAGTTTTCTGTTGTTGGAAGACTCAGCTATCAAGAAGCTTACACACGTGACCTGGACTCTAACACCACCTACTACTCAAAATCTAGAAATTGTACTGTAAGGTCCACTCAGATTTGTTTGAAATTTAACACTTACAATGTAATTTATTTTACATGCATTACTCAGTCCCCAATACACGTTAAGAAGTTCTTGTAGGGAAGCATCCACTGAAGTTACGTTTTTGTTTCTGTATAGTCCCGTGTACATAGCCACCTCACACTCACTCTTGCACTGGTTGCCTCATTGAAAAGGTAAGGCGTGGAAACAAAATATTACAAGCTTCACTCTGGCATCAGTTTTCGTACACTGCCAATCCATGGAAAGAACAGGGAGGTCTATCACAGAACAGGGGTAAGGTTGGCAGAACCTGCAGGATTCCTGCGGGATGCTGGAGAGGAAGAGCAACTCCTCCAGTTTTTCACTGCCCTGTTTTCAACAAAAAAATAGTGCTACTATGGAAGTCAGTGTCAACCAGCCTGACCATCTTCTCTTGCTAATCACTACAGCTTCACTGATTTTGGATTATCACAGCCGAAGATCCACCAGGCAAAGCACCATCCCATTTCCATCTCATGTCTTTTGCTTAACCCAGTTCCTGTGGATTCCCCGCGCAGCTCCAAGAAAAAACAGAAAGTACGGCTGTGTGATAAGACCGTCCAAGACAGGATATGTGCGGGTGAAAAAAGAAGCTAGACCTTCTTCACAGCCCGTTTTTTAGCTTTTCCCTGCCACTGTTGGAAGCTGGCATCTGAGTAAGCTTGCTCACCCCCCACAAACGGCTCACTCCTGGAGTGGAGTCATAGGTCTGTGCTTACTCCATCGTCTATTGACACAGAGATGACTGTGACTCACAGGTTCAACACTGTGACTTGACTTCTGCGTGATATGTTGGCAAGTTTTCCTGTTCTCCAGAATTTCAGTAAAAACTACTTATTCACATCATAGGTAATACATTCTTCACTGTCTGTTTCATTCCTGTGTCTACTCCCATTTAAAATTGCTCTAGGCAGTGCCATGCAATCACTTTCCCACAACAATAAAAGCTTGCTTCTTTTCCTCGCAATACTACACCTAGCACAACATGTCCTGGGACAATTAAGGTCTAGAAATGGGGTCTAAAGTAACAAGCTCGCTAGAGAGTGGTAAATGACCTCCTGTCTATCAAGCCATGGTAACGTGGAGCACATGGTCTCTTGTCTGCCTTAACCATGAAAGGGAAAAAGAAAACACCCTCATGCAGACTTCATTCAAGACCAGGTCAGACTAATAATGCAGATTGCGGTAGATCGGCAGACATTTTGTAACTCATGACAGTGGCAAATGCACGTGGGAACTGGTAGTCCCTGCACAGCTGATGGGAAGGACCATAGAGAGCTGCAGAAACCAGACAGGTTTCCCTCATATGCTGCTTTCTCTTGTGCACCAAAGGTCTGAGACAAAGAGTTCAATGATGAATAAACCCTCCAGCAGGACAGAGGCTGCTCCTGATGGCTAAATAAATGAGGTTTTATACTAGCAAAGTTAACACAAGTTTGGCATAAACGAACATAAGCAAATTAATTAGCACTGAACTGATAGAAGCCACATTTTAACCAACGTAGCAGCCCTAAAATCATTCTCTGTTCCCAAACAACATTAATAACCCAGCCCTTGCCTTAAATTAAATATGAATAGTCATATGTTTCATTCATAGTATTTACATTTTCTGTGTGACATTTTGAACTACTGATGCTGCCTGCTTCAGGTCCTTCCAACGCACTGGGCCTTGAGCAGTGCTAAGCATCTGGCCAGAAAACTAAACATTTGTTCTTCGGGGTCATGTTTTCAGTGTGTCCGCATAATGCTATGGGACATAGAAGTTAGGTAAGTATCTTCCATATTCACGTGGCCTGTGCAGAAGGGAGTCACAGATGGCTGAGAAAACCTTCTGTGAAACACTAGTACTTAAGAGAGAAATGAGTTCGTGACTTCAATAGCAGTCTGGTGCTCCACAGCCCTGGAAGGGACGTGTGTCTATGTCCCTTTGACGGCACCTGCGTTGAAGGCTGCAGTGATGAGCACACGTGGAGAGGGCATGCTAACTAGAAGTAAGAAAACTGCTGTGATGAATACCTGCAGCAGCCAGAAGGCTGTGAATACCAAAACCAAGGAGGGGGCTGGAAGGATGCAAAGGATATCACAAAGAAACAGAGGGAAACTGAGTCTAGAAAAGTTCAGAATGACTATCTGGAGACACCTCCTTGTCATGTCATTTATTAGGGTAAAGGAAATTCTAGCAACCCACAGCTTTTGAGTCACTGTGAAGCAGCCTCAAAAACTGGGATGAGGAGGGAGCTCATGTGCCCTGATGCATCTTCTTTATCCTGCAGTCTTTTTGCACGTCATGCTTCTACCATAACCAAGAAGACAGCTGACCGTGTAATGGTGCTCCAGACTGCTCTTAAGAAACATCATGTGCACCCTTCTGGATGCCTGAAACACACTGGGTCTGTCTTGGTAGTCATAGTGTAAAATTTCTCCTGGCTTCTAAAACCTTTGGCACAGATGGAGATGTTACCACTCATTTCCTGCGCATGGTAATCTGATTGCTGAAAGTCAAGCCAGTCTTTTCCAAAGGGAAGGAAGTGTGAGTGAACTCAGTCAGCATTACTTGGCAGGGTACTTGTTAGGGTATCAGGGGCTCTGCCCAACCCATGGCTTCACCAGGCGGTCGAGGAGGCTCCTCTTACCCAAAATATGACAGCTTTGAGATACAGGAGGAGAAGTCCTTTCTTCAAACAGGTATGTTTAGCTATCAAAAGAAGAGGAAACTCGAGAAAAATTGGGGGAAAAAAAAGTAAAGAAAATGTGGACATGGGAGAGTGAAAACAATGTAAGTAATATGTGCAAAGGAGAGGCAGTGCACAGGAGGCTCAGAGACACAAGGAAGTAGCCTGGAGAAAAAACTCACAGAGAAACTGCAAATATTGCATGGAACAGATTTGCAATGATGAAGTTTCCACAATTTGGCAGGACTTACCTACAGAGGAAGGTCTCAAAGAAGAGGTTCTGGGATTAAGTGAATCTATTCTTTCTCTAATACTAAATACACTGCATACACTAACTTCAAAGAGATCTCTACCTACGAGCACCTCATGCCCATTTAAAAGATGGCAGCCGGGAACGGCAATCTTTCAAAACCTTTCAAAGGACCTCTACTACCTGCCAAGTCTGACCTGCCTCGGACAGGCCCAGAGCTGCACTACAAGCCTCCCACCCACAGCGTCCCACTTAGGCACATCATCTCTGCCCGGGCTTACAGTGATGGAGAACTGCCTGGATGCCACGGCAGGTCCAACAGCTGATTATCCACCTTCCAAAAAAGAAATCTGATTTGAATTTACATAGCTCTCACTTCCAGGTGACAGGTCTTGCTAGGACCTCACCAAGTGAATTAAGACTCCATTATATTAAGAGGTATCTTCTTTTCCTTTACAGTCCAGTCACCTCGTAATATTTCCTTTGTTCATGACCAAAGCAGAGTAGGAGTTTTAGGAACTCATTATATCTCTCTGACAAAAATGCGAGCGTTCAGAGGAGGAGCCATGGGACTTAGACAAACATCCTTTGTGATGGCCAAAGTTACAAAAAAATACAGAGCAGGACCAGCCCCTTTTTCAGTGATGAAACATGAAGCCACAGCTACACACACATGGATTTGAGCATAGAGAAGGTGTCGCTGTCTGATTGAGAGGCTTTTAACCACAGCAAAATCTAGCTTGCCTTTTAAAATTACTTCTGGCACTGGAAACCAGAGCTGCCAGTATTGTGATATGCCCTGTGGCACAGGCCAGTTCCCTTTTGGGGAATGAGCATGCAAACTCTTCTAGTCCCCAGCCTTAGCCCACCAGCCTCCTTAAGTTCACGCTATGGTCTCTGAACACAGAGGCGATTCAGTGTTTTAAATAGGTTTCTAGGCTCACTCTTTCTCTCTCCCTCCCTCTGGAGACTGATCTATACTCCTAATTCAGTTGGTAGGCTAGGTGCCCTCCACTGAGTCATTACCGCCTATTGTGTAAGACAATGGATTGTAAAGCAATATAGAAGATTTTATCAATAGAAACACTCTTTGGCAATCAGAATTCTGAGGATAAAATCACAGATTCAGCTGACAATGAGTGTGTCTTTGCTCATGGGATGCCAGCTCCAAAATTATTAACTGGTGTAAATACCCTACTATATCTTAATTACTTACGCATTTATTTATAGCCTTGGCTGCATTAGTTCTTTTAAGTACCATAACCGCACTACAAAGAGTTTAGCTAACTTACTCAAAGAAATTTTAAAGGAAGTCAGAAACAAATACTTCTTTTTTAAGTTTAGCTGTATCATTTCTCCACAAATGGATGGTATTATGCCTCCCATTTAAAAAAAAAAAAAAAAAGAAGAAAAAAAAAGAAAAGTTGTGGAAACATTAATGTTGCAAAATCAGGCACACAACATTGTGTGCTAACAAACTGGATGTGCCAGAATTAAAGTTGCCCATGTCACCGTCTTTTGGGCCCTTTCTTGCCTTGCAGGATTACAAGCTACTTTCCAGAACAGCTGTACCTCACCAATTGGTCAAGGTAGATGTTGCTCAGTGGCAGATGGATTTAGCCCTAACCTAAATTCCACCTAGGGGTTCCCATTGGCTTGGCATCCCCAATGGCACAGAGCCTGCCAGTAGGAAACACTTGGCACAAAGACTTAGGTGGAAGTTAGACTGGCTGAATCTGGAGCCTAATGAGCAGCTATTCCTTATTTTGTTTCTTCCTCATTGTGCAGAGTGTGGCCCCGGGCCTCAATTACTGCATGCTATTCAATCCCTGCTCAGAATGCAGCATTATTAATTTCCTCATGTTTCCTCATTACTGATTTCCTATGGCACTCTTCGTCCCCACATCTCAGTGCCCTGCAAACACAATGTGCTTCGTGGCAGCCTGTGAAGTGAGCAGTGGATCTCCCGTTCAGCAATGATTGCAGCTAAACAGTTCTGCTGGCATGGGGCATCCATGGTGAGGTGTTTCCCAGGGCCGTTAACATTTTGTGCCACCAGCCGTCCATGTGCCCCTTGCCGGGCAGGGTCCCAAGCTGTGCTGCTGTCCATGGCAAAGGCTCCCTGGAAGCAATGGAGCCACCAAAACTGGCAATAGACCCAAACCATCGGAGCATCATTGTGCAGCATCTATGTCAAAAATCTGAGAGTAGTTGCCATATTGCTCTCATTAAGAGAGCAAGGGACTGTTATCATAGAGTAATGGGCTCCTGCTGGTCCATTAATGTTGAAGTAGAGCTGGAGGCATTCATGGAAACAATGCGGAAGCCTGGTATTTATTCTCAGAGTAGGCAGCATTGATCCTTTCTCCCAGTATTCTCCTACAATGTCTTTATTCCTGTTCAAATGAGGGGAATATTTATCTAATCATTTCCTCTGCTGGATGCTGGTTCAGGGAAACAACAGATATTCCTGACTTCAGCATGGCAAATAGTTTAGAAAGACATCTTGGATGAATCAGCTATCCAGGTCAGTTTATCCACAACATTGTGTGGGAAGAACCATGGAAGGATGGCAGAGGTGTTTACTGTCCTGTGATTACCTAGCTCATTAGCACAAATTTAATTTCAAACTCAGGAGCACTTTAGTGCTAAGCTCTCTCTTCCTCTCTCCTCATGCAAATTCAAATGCATTATGTACTAGAAGCAGCTATTTCCTATTTTCTAGTTTTCTTCTATCTTAACACCTTAACGTATGTTTTGTTAAGAAGCACGTTATCGGTTCGGATGACATTCCTTATAAGCACCACTTTTACTCAAACAAAAGAAACTCAGAGCTTAACCAGGGGAGAAAGGACTTGGAAAATCCGCCGGCACTGAAAGCTTACTTCTCCTTGGTGGATATTGAGACCTGCTTACGAATTTCTGCAGTATTAGAGCTTCCTTAGGAGCAAAACATTGCCGGTTCCTATATGTGCAAAAGAAATACCAAATAATGACGCAAGTGTGCCATCTTCCCAAGTCTGCCTGCAGATCTGCCAAAGCCTCACGGCTGCCATCAGCTTCAGCAACCATGAGAAAACTGAAATAAGCGAGGGCAGTTATTAACATTTTTCCATTCCAGAATTATGCAAATGAGAGAGAAATAAACAGATTTTATAGTGACACTGCTTGGGAATGTTCTGGGAAGCTGAATCTTTACTAAGATGATTCATTTTTATTAACAGATATTATTAGTTAAATATTAATAATTAAAAGGTGAGGAAGACTGAAAAGGAAGAGCTGAGATGGGGAGGATGGGGGAGATCTCTTCCACATAGGTTTTTCCAAAGCGATCAAGGCGGGTGGGAGATGGTCAAAGAGTAATACCCCTTCTTGCAGCAAAGATATTATTCCAGGGAGGTAGGGAAGTTAGAATTATCTTTTCATTTCCAGAGGCTATTGGACAGCAGTGCCTTAAATATTTCACACAGATAATAATGAGAGAATCTGGTCCCCAAGAAAGGTGTAGGAACATGAATTCATAGTAATTCCAGTACCTGGCTGCTTCTTCAGAGCCAGCTCCACAGAACAACTTGGGCTTCTAACCCATATATCTCCCTGCATCTTCCAGGATATACCAAATCTATTACCCATCAATGGGGACCATCCTCTGGTTAGCTAACAGCTGGTGATTTTTCAAGTTTTCTCTATTTTCCTGCGACTCCTCCATTGGGTCTGCAAAAATACAATGAATCTGCCCCATGCATGCAAAAAATCACAAACAAACAAACAAATGAAGAAGAATTCATCCTCTTTGCTGTGTGCAAGTGCCTCCACATTACATGCAGGATTTTGAAAAGGATGCTTATTGTGGAGTTCTTGTTTGCACCAGTCCCACTGTGGGAGCCACTTACATAAGTCATTGTTAAATTTGGGGAACATCTGAATTCAAAGATGGGGCAAACCCATTAAAGCAAGGATGCCTAAGCCTGACAAAAAAGTATAAAGCTCTTTCTTTTCCATAAACAGTTCAAGGTATTTTGCCTCTTAGAGAAACACTTGAAAGCAGAAGAGCTGCTGCATGCAAGACATCCTGGGTGGTGCTAAATTGTGCAAGGGTGCTGGCCGCCTCCGCCAGGGGCTGGTGAGGCTGAATGAATGGTACTCCACAGGAGGATCAGCACCTCTGGAAATAGATGCCTGAATCTCACAGGGAGTTATCCCCCTGGGGGAAATTCAGTGGGTATCAACAACCTGAACTCTTGTTGAGAATTGGACCCCTGAGCTTAAGCCCTGCTTAGTTACAGGTGCTCAAGGAAGAAACACTGGGCTGATGCGCTTGAAGTACAGTGAAAGTCATCGCTGGGGCTCTCTCCTGCAAGCAGACCCCTTTCCTCTGGGGTGTAAAAGCACGCTGGCTGCCCAGCAGAAAAAGCAGCTCATGGTCCAGGGACCTCCTGGCATCAGCACTGATAGCAGCCTCAGCAGCACTGCTTCTTACAGCAGTCCGAAAGACCAGCAGCACGGACCTACAGCACCTCATGACAGGGTGCTACACCTAAACCAGCCCAAGGCTCTTGGATGGTGACAGCGCATATCGCTGGGTCCTTCTGACCTCGCTCATGTAGGAAAGTAAAATGATTATCAACAAGATATGGTCGGGCTTTCAAAAACCAGATGAAAACATATTTGACCACAGGCACTGCTGACATTCTCAGCATGAATATTGCCATCTGTGTATGTATGCACTTGCTACTGCTTGAAACCTGCCTGGAATTTCCCATAATCTTCAGAAATATGCCCTTTGCACTGTACTAATAATTCACAAGTATAACTGCCAACCGAGCAAGGTTTTATTTCTGTTTAACAAAAATAAAGTACCCCATGCAAGAACAGGTAAATAAAACTTGAGCTCTGTTGCATTTTATGAAGAGTATAAAATACATGGTTGAAAACAGATCCCCAAAAGGCGGGTCTCCCTGGGCAGGGCCCAGGAAGGCTCTTTGGTGGCTGTGGCTCTGGACTGTCTCACCCTCCTGGGCGTGCAGAGATCCTGCGGGAGGAGGGTGAATCCTCAGCACTGCACTGCACCTCTCCAGAGCGTGCCTTGCACACCAGGTGTATGTGAGACCTCTCCCACTTTCCCCCCTTCTCAGCCGCAGTGCAGCCGAGGTCAGTTAATTTGGGTGGCTTGAGATGTAAGAAACCCTCCACATGCCACATCTCCTTCCATGAACCTACCCACCTCCACCTGCCCTCCAGCAGCCTTGTTAGGGCAAAGCCCAGCACAGCACCAAGGATTATGGAATCACTGCTTTTGATTTTAAGCAGCAACAAGGATGCTATTAGATACAACCCAGCATCACGGGTGTCTTCCCAGTTCTCCTTTTGTTACGTTATGCCAGTGCTGGATCAGGGGGCCTGGCAGCTCCTGGCCTCATAGGCTATCTGTGCAGCATGCTGCAAAGATAACAAAGCGCAATCCCAAAGATGCCAGGAAAGCATCTTGTTGTCTGACCCCAACAACATCGTGACACAATCTTTTCCCAAAGTCTCCAGTCCCTGATTCCATCAGCTGCTGTTGCAGACAGCCAAATCAAAGGGGATAAGCTACATATTGTGGTTCCTTAGAGGCAGTTAGTTGAAAATCAAGTTCCAAACTTAGGCTTTAAAATAAACATATCAAGATAAACAGGTGGGTCTTTGTTTCAGGCACAATCAGCCCGACTGTTTTTTTCTTGTTGTTGATGTTCTTAATGTTTTGATGTGGGATGCCATTTCCTGATGACTGTCTCTGCTCCAAAGACCTGTGCTCTTTCATCACCTTGGCTTTTTCCTGTCTTGTGGGGTTTATAGTCCCAGGTGATCAGTTTAGCACTGGCTCAGGTTAGCCACTAAGGCTTCCTCACAGCCAGCCCTGCTAAGCAGTCATGTTACTCTGCCCTACACTTGGCAGTGAATTACTGCTTGGGGTGGCCATTGATGTGAGTTGTCAGCATTGGGTAATAATTCTTCTTTTCCCAAAACGGGTGAACAGCACCCATGGCAAGGCTAGGGCAACCCTGCTCTCACAATAAGACGTGGCAGATGTGGAAGAAACCTCCTTCTTCTACCCAGGGAGGGAGAGAAACACACAGAGGCCACAGCAGTCCGGCACGGCAAGTGCTGCAGCAGACTTCTTTCTGTCCAAGCACAGCATAATCTGGAAAAATGTCGCTGCACATCCCAAGGCAAGAGGGACACAAATTCTCTGCAATTTTCTATCTGAATTAAGCAATCCCTAAAGTCAGCTTTGAACAGCACAGAAACATGCTGTGTTCTGAGTTAGTGGAAGGAAAGTTTTAGAGAAAATTGGGAAATTTTGAGAAAACTGAGACTTGGAGAAATGGTCTGCTGGCAAGAGAAGGCATATTAAATCTGCCTTAAGAAAACAACATTTAGGTTGTTATGTAGGCTGGGAAAGCATCAGCTGTGAGCAGTTGCAAATTTAATGCATTTAATTTCCACACTGAAGACCATTAAATCACATTCCCTTTCATTTAAGGGAGGAAAAGAAAATGTTTTGCCGTGTGCTTAATTAGTGAAAAAGTATGTATTGACCTTTATGCGGGATGTTCAAAAGCAGGTGGCATTGAACTTATTGATGCCTGCAAACACACACGTTTTTAAGCACCCTGCCAACATTTACACAATTCAAAATCAAGACTCGGGTGAAAGTGGGCCACATCTTTTTAACACAAACTTACACACAGCTTGCACGTGTCCTTCGGAGTTACCCAGAAACATCGCGACCAAATCTATTTTAATGAAAGGTTGTGAAAGCAACCTGTACTATTTCAGCCCATGTTATTCAAGCCTTCTCTTCCTGGAACCAGTGACGTTCTGCCATTTATTTCAAAGAGGTCCGATCACTTAGCTGCTTTTGAAGCGTTCTTGTTCTCCTATTTTTAATAAGGGATGTATTTTTAATTTTGCTGCTGGCCTAGAGTGATTCTGAGCTTGAAATTTGGACCTGGAAAATACTGCATTGCTTAGGAGATCCGTAAATTAACATTCACACCCAGAGGAAACAAAAGAAAAACAATGGATGGGGAAAAACTGTCCAGAGACCTTGCAAGTTTCCACGTCAGGGGGTTTCTCCTGAGACTAAGCTGGAAGAGAGGTTTAGACCTAAAACCGTTGCTGTTGGGTTTGGATGCTAATTCCTAAAGTGGTTGTCAGAGACTGAGAGCATAAGCTCTGGATAAAAATCACAGCATGGAACTGGCAGCGATGTTGTGTCCGCGGAGGCTGTCGCGCTGCAGAGCACCAGCCCTGCACCTCTGAGTAGGGAAGGTGCCTCCTGTCCCTTCACGAGTCGTCTTTGGGCATCCTCCCGGTATTTCACCAGCCTTCATCTCTCCATACTAATCCTTTTTGTACCGGTGGTTCCCGGCACATCTTCTGCCAAGACACGGCCTTTGTGCAGGAAAAAGCCTATTTTCTAGTGCCAAATTTATTAATAATTAACATTTGCAAGACAATACTGGTAAAACCAGTTTGCTAAAATAAAGCCGGGCATTTTATTATTATTTTAGGGTTTAATTTAGTCATCGTAAGTTACTCAGGCTCCTTGTTTGCAAATTACGCAGGGCAGGGACTTCACCTCTCCAGCCCGACCAGTTCTGGAG
>VFFE01007221.1:373859-438675 GCA_008921705.1 Burhinus oedicnemus
GGCTGAGCCGTGCTCGTCTCCCCGCAGCGGTGGCGGGAGGAGCTGTCGCAGCTGAAGCGGCCGCCGCCGGCGCTGGCGGCGCGGCCCGTGGAGGCGCCGCCGTCGGAGCTGGAGGCCGCCGCCACCCTGGGGCCCCGCCGCGACGCTGAGGAGTTCAACGAGCTGCTGGACTTCGACTTCATTCTCTCCAACTCCCTCATGCACCAGGAGCCCGCCGCCGCCGCCGTGGTAGTGGCCCCCGCCGCCGCACCGGCCCCCACCGCCAGCCCCTGCCCCGCCGGGCCCTTCGCCTACCCGCTGCCCCGGCCGGAGCCCGCCGGCCTCCTCTACGGCGGCGGCGGCGGCGGCCGCGACGGGGCTCCCGCTGCCGGCCCCGCCGCCCCCTTCAACCTGGCCGACATCTCCGACGTGTCCCCTTCGGGAGGCTTCGTGGCTGAGCTTATGCGGCCCGACCTGGACCCGGTGTACCTGCCGGCGCCGGCGGCCCTGCCGCCCCTGGGCAGCCTGCAGGGCAAGTTCGTGGTGAAGGCTGTGGGCGAGTACAGCCACTCGGGGCTCAGCCCCAAGAGCGGCCCCCCGGCTGCTGCACCACCTCCTGGCACCGAGGGCCCTGGGGCCCCCTACAGCCCCCTGCCGCGGATGTGCCCCAAAATCAAGCAGGAGTCTGCCCCACCGTGCACCCTGGCCCCGCCGCCACCACCGCCACACGGGAGCGGCCCCCGAGGAGCCCCGCAGCATGACTTCTCCCTGGGCCGCCCATTGCCCGCCCGGACTACGCCTTCACTGGCACCCGAGGAGATGTTGAGCAGCAGAGACTGTCTCCCTGCTGCCCAGGGGCTGAGCCACCCGCCACTGCCCCCGGGGTACCCCCCGGTCTCTGGTTACCCCACCTTCCTGCCTGAGCAGCTGCCACCCAGCACGCTCCAGTACCAAGGTGAGTCCCAGTGCTTCGGTGGTGAACACGCTGGAGTACCCGCTTTGGCACTGGCCGTGGCAGTGCTCACTCCTCCCTGTCTGCCCCTAGAGCTAATGCCACCAGGCAGCTGCCTACCTGAGGAGACCAAGCCCAAGAGAGGACGCAGGTCATGGCCTAGGAAAAGGACAGCCACACACACCTGCGACTACGCAGGCTGCGGCAAAACCTACACCAAGAGCTCTCATCTCAAGGCGCATCTGAGAACCCACACAGGTTGGTCCCAGTGCGGAGTCAGTGAGATGCCCCAGCCTGAGGGGCATGGGGTGAGCCCCTCAGTGAAAAGTGGGGAGCACGGGAGGAGGGCTAGAAGTAGCAAGTCGTAACCCTTCTCTGCTGGGTTTCCGGGCTTTTTTTCCTCCCCCTTTGGCTACATGAAGTCCTGTGCAGTCTTTGCTTATTGGCTTGGCTTTTTGCTTAATGGTTCAGAATGACTCAGATGTGGGAGGGGGTGGGTTTCTTGCCAAGGCAAAGTTTGTTGCTCCTCTCTTGCTATGTAGCTAGCTAATGAGCAGGTAGTTGGAAGTCAGCTGGGATTTGTTGCTCTGGATGGTGTTGGCTCACTTCTGAGAAGGGACTAGACCTCTCTCGAAGATACTGCTTTCTTTGCTTGTGGTTAAATGCTTTGCACATGCACCCCTCTTGTCTTGGCTTGCTCTAGCGCGAGAAATCGTGCACCTCTGCAAGCTGCTGTTCCCTGTGTGAGGAAACCGTGATGGGCCCCTTGGAAGTGGGGCTTTCAGCTGTGTCAGGCAGTGCTGATGGGGTGCCTTGCCTACACGTGGGAGCACATCTTCCCCTGCAGTAGTACCAAAGAGGCAGAGCTCAACAGTTGATTTGCTACTGCTAGAATCCGGATAAAATCTGCTGAAGCGTGTATCTGAGCCTGAGTTCAAACTTTAGCCTTGCATCTGAATGTGGTGTTGCAGTAACTGAGCTTGTGAAAGCAGGTACATTGTGCACGGTTTCGCCAGTGTGGAGATTCTGTAACAGTGGTTAAATAACCTTGGAATTTGCATAATTTAAATCCCTGGATTCTGAACTTGATTCAGAACTTTCTCCTGAAGAGGACATGGGAAAGGGAGAAATTTCTTGTAGTGCAGTAGTTAGGCTACATCTTCAGCTGATGGCAGTAGAGGGGGGAGAAAAAGGTCAAGTGAACAGTACTTCCCATCTGCCCTGAGACAGTCAACACCATCTCTAGTATGTGTAGGACCCAGAGTGTGTAATTGTCAGGGAAACGAGTCTTTGCTGTCAACAGTGGCTTTGTTATAGTGAAGACATTGAGTGAGTTCTTAATCAGGCTGAGCTGATGAAAACAGTTTCCAACTGTTATTTTAATTCTTGAGACCTACAATTATCTAAATACATTATATCTGCTGAGCTATTTCTGGTTGCTACTTGATTTGTATAGCATCAGCTGGCAAAAACACACTCTGTCTGAACTTGTGTGCTCTGAAGCTTTGTGTGCAAGACAAACAGTGGAAATGAGCATTTTGGTGAATATTTCAGTGATGCCAACATTTTATAGTACTTGTACCTCTTGAAAAGATGGTCTTACTCTGTTAGTCTTTGCAGTTTTCTTGCAACTGCTTCAAGAAGTTCGTTGCTTTTTTTTTGACATTGTCCTGTTTCTTACACAGGACAATGTGTGTTAGTGTTTCTTAAAAGAATGGTGTTATAAGTGGTAGGCACAAAAAAACCCTAACTGATGTGGGTTTTTTCCGTTTTTTTAAAGGTGAGAAACCTTATCACTGTGACTGGGAAGGCTGCGGATGGAAGTTTGCCAGATCCGATGAACTTACTCGTCACTACAGAAAACACACAGGCCACCGCCCTTTCCAGTGCCAGCGGTGTGACAGAGCATTTTCCAGGTCGGACCACCTCGCCTTACACATGAAGAGGCACTTTTAATTGGAAGCAGTGGATCTTTCCCCGACTGCCGTAGAGATTCAGTATTTACAGCACAGGGACTGTCTTCGCAAGATGGGGAGAACACAGTTTAGGCACTACAGATAAGCAAGGTGAAGTCTTCTAAAGAGTGGAAAAGAGGGATAATTGCATACAGACATTGCAACTTCTTTTATATATGTACATTTAAAAGAAAAGAGAACCAAAAACGTTGGGGTCAATGACTGGATCTTCTATCATTCCATTTGTAAATCCAACTTGAATTATTTCCGGACTACAAAATGCCAAGGAGTGACTGGAAGTCACGGATATCAGGGTTAAACAGACTATGCGTAGTTCGGAGGGTGGGGATATTACACAGGGAAATGACGTTCCCTTAATTTTCTTTCAATGCAATATTAGATGTAAATGTCATCTTGTACTTTCCTTTTTTTTTCCTTCTAAAAGCCATTATGATGTTAAAAGAGAAGGAAAAATTCAGGTACAGAATTCTATTTTAAAAGCCTATTTCATGGTGCTTAGTGACTGTTGGTTCTAGAGGTACCAAAAACAGGAAGCCAAAGTTCTCAAACTGCTGCATATCTGACAAGGAAATATTTTTGTCTTCCGATCGCCGATTATGACCTAAATCAGGTAAATAAACCTGGTTTATCTTTTTTTTAAAGAAAATAACTTTATGCAGACAGTCTGTAATGCACTGTGGTTTCGATGTGCAATAGTTTGTACAATGGTTTATTCCCAAATATGCCTTAAGCAGAACAAATGTTTTCTATATAGTTCTTTACATAATAAATATGTAATATAAATTTAAGCAAACTTCTATTTTGTATATTTGTTAACTACGAAGTAAAAATGAACATTTTGTTGGAATTTGTATTTTGCATATTCAAGTTGAAAATAAGTTTTAAATAAACCTATAATATTTTATCTGAATGGCTGCTCTAATTTCCTTCTGTGCATGGATATCTCTAAAGAAAGTTTATTAAATATTTGCTAGTGGTTGAGTTTCCCAAGGCAAGGGTGGGTGGTGGCAAAGGCTTGCAGTTTCAGGACTGTGAAAGTTACGATTGTGTAAGTGCAGTACTGATGTCACACATCTTTTTAGGGAATAAGGTGTACTGAAAATTTTTGCTCTGACTAGCAAATTGCCACTTGTCTCACCTGCATGATGAAATTGTAATTTACCATTTTTAAGGTAACTGAGTTAGAATTATTTGTTAGAGGAAGGACCTCTGTTAGGGGCACTGGACTTCTCATATTCAAAGATAGCAAATTCTAGAAATTTTTTTGTAGTGGTCTTTTCAGGATGAAAAATTTCTAGCTTCATTTTCTCGGGCTTCTCAGATAAGCTGGTGTAACCACTTTCATGTGAATGAAGGAAAATCAACTGAGTAGTGTCGCAAAGAATAAACTTGACTCAAGGAATAAAGACTGCATGCGTAAAACACCTTTTAACAATGACCTACGTGGAGTTTCTTTTGAAGCCTGCTCTGTCCTGGGAATTCAGTAATTCGGCAGTATCTGAAGAGCCAAAATTCTTGTAGGAATCCTGTTATGCATAGCTAACTTGGGAAGGCTGACCGTGCAAAGTCTGCAAACCTGTATAGCTGTGCGTTTGAGACACGTTGCTGTAAGATCCCCAGCGCGCCTTGAATTGCACCTGCCCTGCTGCAGTTAAATGCAGTCAGCCTGCTGCACGCCTCAGGTTGTCACCATTTTTGTTGTAGTTGTCCTTAGGGATCTCATTGCTCTGGTTTCCTTACCAATGTGTAGTAATAAGATAATTTCAACACAAATGCTCGATGAATAGGACCTATTTTTCTCACTACTCTTTGTAAAGAGAAGAAAGAAATTATTCCTCTTCTGCTGGTTTAAAATGCCAGTCAGCTAGGAATTTGGATGTATGTAATGCCCAACAAATCTGAGCATGGAAAAAAAATTACAGGCAAGAGCTATTCATATTTTTTCAGTAGTTAAATCAAGAGTGGCAATATTGACTTTTTGTTCCCAAACGTGCTTCAGGAATGCTATTAAATTTCACATTTTGATGTGTTCTTTGTGTCGTGACTGGTGCCATTTCTTTCTAAGTTCATGTAAGCAACGATGCAGAAAATATTTCTCACCCCTTATCTCCCAGGCGTGCTTTGTTCAACTGAACGCTATCTTTGTTGGTTTGGTTTATAGGTAACACGGGGAGCAGGGAATGTCTTGTTTGGTTTGCAAATAGCAAGTATTTAAAGCTAAATTAAAGTTATGAGTCATCCTTTATCTGAAGCTTTTTTCATGTGAAAACTTTTTACAATTAAACCAGTCATTTTTTACCTCCTCTGTTGCTCTGCCTGTGGATTCTGGATGAGAGATCCAGGGTCAATGTTGCAACTGGCACGTACTGTGTGCCTGAAGCGTGTTGTCCCACCTCGATAACGCTGGAGCACGCTCGGGTAGCTGCAGGATCACCTCTGTCTGTACAGCTCCCATTCAGGACCCTTTACATCTGTGGAAAGTCTATGTCCTAACACACCTGTAGGTACTGAAATCTGAAGATTTCATCTGAGAAACTTGTTTCTTTTGCTTTTCAAGTGTTCTGTCGTTACGCAGTCCTAAGAATTTTTTAAGATGCTCTGGCATTTAGTAATGCATTATCTGCTTCAGCCAGTGTCAGTTTCTGCTTGATGGTTTTATAGAACCTACATTTATAGTTGCATGAACAATGGCATTCTTGACATAGCGCTTTGTTCTCTTCTCCCAATTGATTTTTTTTTTTTTTTTTTTTCCCTGATCCTAACCAAGCTGTCTTTCCAGACCTAAACAGGCACAGTTGTAGCTTGGTATTTAAAAAGAAATGCTCCTGTTCCTTTAACCATTCCCAAAATACTACTCCTATATTTTTGGGACAGAAGCCAACACTCAATTTTTGCCCTACAGCACGCAGCCTGTGAGAGGCAGTCCTTGTTCTTAAGGAGGTCTCTGGGGGAAATACTGAAATGAGCAGTTGCCCCAGTTGTGCTCCGGTAAGCTAGGCAGAGCTGGCGACGGCACGTTGTGTTCACCACCTGTTTCATTGTGTCTCGCGTCCTGGAGTTGCACTTAGGTGCAAGATTGTACACGGATGCAGCGGAACAACACGTATCAAAAAGCATATCTCATAAAACATATGTAAAACACCGAGCAATCTTGTAAGGGTGTCTTGAAAAACAAGATTTGTTTAGCGTTACTAAAGCTATCTTCATGTGCTACTTTGCTCAGGCTGGGGCACCTAAAAACAGGGTTTGAAGTTATTAGGGGTGGCCTCTCAGACACAGGGTGAGCACCCCCAGAGCTGCCCCAGAGCACTGTTTTAGCTACTGAAGAGAAAAAGCTCTCGTGGCAGAAAATGATCTCTGCAGTCAACCTACAGCCGTCCTTAATCCTGCTCACCCCTAGCCCAAATCTCTCTTGAGCACACTTAACGTGAAGATGGAGCTGTTTCAAACAAGATGGCACAGGTCTGCCTACCAAGTGCCAAGTATTCAGAAGTGGCATTGGAATAAAAGTCTTCTCAGAGCCACAGCGCTTCTGTGCACTTGTCTGCTGCATGCCACAGGCTGGAAGTTTGCTCACTTCAGGCTTGGTCGTTGATTGTAATCCAGTACAAATGCCTTCAGCTTTCCCCTGTCACAGAAAGGTGTACTTGCAAGAGAGTTGCCCTTCCCCCGTGGAGGTTACCAGATCCTGCTGCTGCTGAAGTCAACTGCAAATCTTACAAGGATTTATATTAAGCTGATATGAATCAGTGAATTTCATTCTCCTTCTCTTTAATAAGGGGAGATCAGAGACTCCTGCGGTTAATCACCCCGAGTGCTAACGGTTCAACTGAATTAGTTTACACAGGTTTCCTATGGGAGTGTGCTAGACGTTAGAGCTAGCCTGCTTCCACTGAAGTCCCTGGCAAACACTTTAACGCATTTGAGTGCAAGAATTTCCAAATTAATCCAGTTGCAAACTGTGTTTGTCCCTGGGCTTTCCTCCTTCCAGAGTGCAATTGGGTTGTGTGCTCTAACACAGCAGGAGCGTAGGAACAGGCTGCAAATGTGGACAGACAGACCAGTAGGTACACCGCAGGGCTCTGGCAAGGGTCTGGATGTGGTCCGAGTGCTGGTTGGAGGAAGTAAACTCAAGGTACGCTGTGCAAAACTCACATGGAGAGGAAGAGGAACACCACTGCCACCACCACCACTGCTGCCACATGTTGACTTGTACTTGCCAGGAGAGGTCCCCAGATTAAATAGCTGTGTGTAGGCTCAGTGCATGTATCTTTGGAGACCAAGGAGATACTACGTAAATAAAAGTGGGGAAGGCCCATCATTCACTGAAATTTAATTGAGGTCACATTGGCTTAGAGCCACAGGGTAACACACGTACTTTCCCCTGTCTGCTGTGCACCTGGATGACTCACGTTTTGTCTGCCCTTCAGTCCTGCTGTGACTTACGGGGACGGAGATGGGGACGGGGGGGAACGGGAGTGGGCATTTATGTTACTGCTGAGGGCATTGCCACCAACTGCAGAAGTCGTCTCTGCGGCATGGAAGTAAGTAGTGGTGGTGTTTCCGCAGCCTTGTTCTCCACCCTGGCTGCATGTAAGTATCTGTTAGTCTCCTTTTCACCTTTGGATGCTTACCTGTGGGCCCTCAAGGCTAAAACCTTAATGGTGTGAAAGACAGGAGGGGGAAAAGTGGCTTGTGCTTTACTGATGTTTATTCTATATTTAGAATGTGTGTGCCCAGTTATATAGAAGATGAGTGGCCTTAGTAGAGGCTCACAAGAGGTATTATGCAGCCAGACCTTTTTCCTTCAGTGATGCTTTCTGGACTCTTGGAGCTGTGACTCCTTCTGTAACTGAGGTGGTGATTTTCACGTGGACCTGGTCAGGTTGGGGTCAGCCTTGTGACATGCTGTTTTAGGGAAGCTTTAGGGAACATACCGAGCTCCTTTCACTCTGAAGCTTGGGTGAGCAAAAGGGTAATTATGGGCTGCTATCACCGCAGCCATCTTTCTGCAACTCTGAAAAGTTTTGCATGGTTTTGCTTTGGGTACACCGTGCTTGTTTATCAAGCACAAGCTAAGGCTTGCTTAAATCTTGCCATTCGAGTTCTCCGCTATTAAACTTTCAGGCTTTGTTCAACAAAATGGTACAGCTTCCCTGTATTGGTTGGCTGAAGACCCTTAATTTTAGAAACAGATATCCGGCAGTTATTTACAATTATTTCCCCTGCTGCCACAGCAGTTAGAAATGGTCTGACGGGCAACATTGCACAATCAGCATGCAGGGTTTTATCTACTGGGAGCCTCCTCCATGGTGTTCAATATCTGTTTGTGCACATCCTAGTGTCGGTGCCTTCATGATTGGCAGGAGCAGAGTGTCAGGTCTTCTTTTTCCTCCCACTCCTAGAAAGGTGTGGGAAGGCTATCCGATTTTGCTGGCCTGGGAAAGTGGGCTTGCGGTTGCCACATGGAAAAACTTGCCTCTCCAGGCTTTTGCCACTGACCTCCCTGCCTCCACCATGTTCTTCTTGCCATGTAGAAATACTGCAGAGAAGGCTTTGCTCACATGTACGAAAAACTGTTTCTCGAGGTTCCTGCATGAGTTAGATTTGCACATTGAGCCTCTGGGAGGGCACCATGGCATCAGCGCCATTTGATGTCCAGATCTCAGCTGGAGTCTTCCGGCTCAAGGGATCTCTTGGGGGCTTAGCATCCATCATCGTTGCGTTCCGCTTTTCTGATAAAAATGGATATTGTACATTAATATGTTGATAAATTACTAGGGGCAACATTGACAGTGATTACTGAAGCATGTTGGAATTTACTTTCTAAGCTCTGAATGAGGTTTTATTCTGTGTTTAGGCTTCAAACATACTGAGTCAATAATGCTGTTGGCTACTCATGGAGGCTACCCAAAGAGTTGCGTTTGTCTTTGCACTGGGATGTACCGCATTTGGCTGTCCTTTCTTAGTTGCCGCATCACACTATTTCAGCAACAGGCTCCCCTGCCTGACAAGGGATGGCTGAATTTGTTGGCTGTGCAACAGATTATTATTTGTGTTTGAAAATATCAAAATGCTTTCCAGTGGAAAGGAAAATATTTCACTGCTTTCAGCCTTCCTGCCCCCCCACTAACTGTTCATGCTCTCTTCAGCCTTAGAGAATATTATAATGCTACTGTCACATGTACAAGATGTTTGACTACCTTCCTTGTGTAAACACATGCTAACCAGCATTTGCTTTGATAAAGTTCCCATGTTCACAACGTAAAACTTACTGACAAAGCTTCACGTGCAAAGCGACCGTGTTATGGTTGGGGCAACTGGGTTTCCTTTAACTCTGCTACAGAGGAGTTTAGTCCGGCCACCGGTATTCTGCCTCAGCCACTGGCCATAGATGTTTACTGTAAGGCACAAATAGACCTGTGATGGACATCTCTGGGGTGATCCCACCTCGCTCGCCCTGGAAAAGTCCCTTCTGAGGCCTGATGATTACAGGTTTGTTCAAACCCAGAAGCCTGAGGAGCACAGGTGCCTTTCCAGTTTGTGTTTATTTTATGCTGTAGCTCTACAGATTCCACTTACTCAATAAATATTTTATCCTCTTTGGTGCCTTCCTGAGCTTCTGGCTTCAGAGAGGCCTTGTGGCAAGGAGTTCTGCGGTTAATTATGAACTAGTCTAAAAATACAGGTGAAGGGAGAGAAGAAGAAAGTATTTCCTTTCTGTAGTTTCCGAGGTTGTTACCTTCCAGGTTCCTGCCACTTCCTCTTTCCTGCATACTGCAGAGAAGGGAAGGAGCTAACCTCCTGCTCTAAATCAGCCTTTATTTTGTTGTTTACTGCCAAAGGCTGGGAAGATTCAACAAAATGGTTGTATTTTTTAATGAATTTGGGAAGAGAAAGTAAATATGAGCTTTTTACATATGTGCATTTTCACATGTGGATGAGTTCATCTAATCTACTGTACACTGGAAGAATGCCAGGAGAATTTAGTATAATATGACATTTCAGTCAATATTTAAAAGATGTTTTGGTTTACTGTTTTTTTAATCACCAGAACATCTGAGAATCCCTCACACATCAATGTTTTTTGTTTAAGGATGGGTGTTTCTTCACATTTTATTCAAAACGGAACAAACCCTACTTTTCAGAATTTTGTTTGGATTCATGAATCTTAGCAAGATGTAGCACTGTGGGTTAAAATGTTTTCTGCCTCACGTACCCAAACATCCACATGGGTTGGAATTACTCATTATTTATTTGTACACATTTATTACTGAGGCATTGTTAATAATTGTTGGGTTTGCGTATTTGCTATTGTTACATTTACTGTTACATGGAAAGGGAAACTTAACCACAGCAGTGTTTATTGGTCCAAATCTAACCTTTCTGAGATTAACTCCAGTTTTTTCTCTTGGATTACACTTTCAAAGCCCTGTTTCTGCATGTCTTTCCTTGTTGCTGTGTCTTGTTTTGAAGAGCAAGTGTCAAAAAAACAGCGTCCCTTTGTACTGGGTACTGAAATTCATTCCAGGTGAGACAATTCGCTTTCTAAGAAGTGATCAAGGTGTATCTTAGCTGTCTGGGAATCCAACTACTTCATTAGCAAACCAAATTCAGATGGTTACAGGTAAATCCCCTTGGTGAGATGAGGTTAGGGTTTATGCTGATTTGGGGCTACGCAAATGAACCACATAGGCAAATCCAAAGCATTATAAAAATAGGTAGCACTTTGAAAAAGTTTAAGATCTGAATCTTGAGGGTCCAAAACTGGAAGCCGTGTGTGTGAACGAGACAAAGGAGGTGGGGAGGGAGGCAGGGGGAGGCGAGGTATGGGAGAATATGGAGCAGAGGAACAATTTAAGTATTGCCCAAACCACCAGCTAAGTCAGAGTTTTTCTCTGATTGACTTCTTACAGCATTTTGTTTTGTGCTAAACATAAGGTGCCAGAGTTTACATTTAATAACTCTGCCCTAGTTAGTCATTTAAATAAATACTGACTGCCCATGAATGCATCCCACTAGGGACCACAGCAGCACAAGACGGAAATCTCTTCCTCTGCAGATGTACACTGTATATAAAACTTGATATATGAATTTCCTCCAGCCCAGGGAAGTCACTCTGCAGATTTTTCAGTCTTCCACTGCCTGCTGCTTTGCACTGGCTGGCTACTGGGAGTGAGGTGACAGCAGAAAGACAAACCTCCCAGGTTTGGAGGTTTTTGTTTGCACAAATGCAGTGACACTGAGCTGGTGCCAATGTCTCTCTTTTCCCAGGCAGGACTAACAGCAAGCACTCAGCAAGATGCTTGTGGCTGGAGGCACACAGGGCTCTGGGTGCGCTCCACAGCTGTCTGCATGGCTCCTGAGACAGGGATGTGGAAACAGGACAGAGGTTGGTAGGAGGAAAATTTGCAGGCAGCTGAAATGGCTCAGCAATGATAGAGGGAATAATAGAGCGACAGCTGTTCTGATTTCCTCCCCCTTCATATATAAATGAATCAAAACCAGAGCTGTTTTGAGCTGGAGCAGATGATAATTCTTTAAAGTACACTAGGTCTGCTGTTGTTCCTCCCCCTCTCCCCCTCTCCCCCTCCCTGTCTTTCCCCCACACCCCACCCCGTGCTTTGCAATGACAGCATTTAACCTTACCAGTTCAGTACAAGGGAATTAGCAACTGTGCTGCAGAGCCAAGCTAATAGTTTTGTGCGGGAGGCAGAGCTCTCGCTTCATGGCTGGGTGCTGTTCATAAGGATCCAGCCTTTGGAGTCCTGTGGCTTAAGTGACGTGGCAAAACGCATTGCTGGACATAGGAATTGAGATGAAAGGATGAAAAACATGACATGAGGAATCAGAAATCAAGTGCCAAGGGTGCTTGGCCAGTGCTCTCCATGTCTGTTGGATGCAATGAAAAAGCAAGCCACGTACCACCATAGGGCTTCCATCTAACTTCCTTTCTTGCAGTGAAGAAATGTAAAACACGGACAGGATTTTCAGCTTGGGGTGTGTGTGAAAGCTCAATTTTTTATCCAAATTCAAATGATATAAAAGTTCATGAGGTTCCCAGTGCTCTGGATACTCATTATTTAGTATGCACAGACAAGTTCTCAGGTGATGAGGATTCATAGCAGCAGCAGGAAGGAGAGACTGGAGAATGCAAATAAAGATGTGCCCACCTTGTGATTCTTGAGGGTGACAGAAGGAGTGAGTTCAAGTGAGCATTGGGTCCTATGTCAGGGAGGTGGTGGTGAGCTTTTCTTTCTTTCATATGAGAGACTGCGTAGAAAACTCCAGGCAGGTTTTTTTGTTTGCTTGGTTTTTTGGTTGGGTTTGGTTTTTAGGGTTTTTTTCCCATACTCTGTTGCAGATGTCTGATTTTGCTCTGTGTCTTTATTTATTTATAGGCATTTCTATGGCACTCATCACCATAGTATCTGGGCAAATCTTTCCTTTCTTGAATCATGTCATTAAATCTATACAAAATACATATTTTCTTGGCAGAGAAAAAATAAAAAAGTTAAGCTCTGCTTTTGGAAGGGATTTGTGCCCTGCAATTAAACACTGCTTTTGCAATGCTGTAACTTTCCATATACACGTGAGTGGGGAAATATACAGTCTTGTTAAGGCAGCATGCTCACACACCCGCTACCCTGGTGTGCGGGGCCACAGCATCTGACTCGCAGCCCAGTGCGTGGGTGGCAGAGGTAGCAGCAGGGAAGCAGGCACTTTTGGGATGGTTGGATTTGATACCAGACTGGGGGCCCCGAGGCATGCTTCTGCCTTCCTCACTCATCCAGGCACCACCTGCATAACTAACAGTAGGCTGAAAGGGGACTAACAGAACACACACACACTAACCCTAAATGGGAAAGTGCATAGTCCCCATGAGACCCTTGTTAAGAGGGTAGCTTGCTATTTTTATTATATTTGCATGGCCAGGGTTCCTGGAAAGGCCAGCACATCCCTTCAGCCCAAGGTTTGCAGGAGGAGAATTAGCAAGCACTAGGGAGAGGCTGGAGCTTTCTGAGGAGCCAACAGCATGAGCTGGGACTGGTCAACCCCCAACCTCTATGTTTGACTCATATCCCAATGTCCCATCCTACAAAGGAAGGTGACTGTATCCTTTCCCTCTGTGGAATATTTCACAGTGAAATATCCTTCCTGGTATCTGGTACAATGGTCATGGGTGTCCTGCAGAGCTGGTCTGAAGGACTGTGAGGACAAACTGACAATAGGTCAAGCACAGATTTGCACTGGAAGTTGGAGCCAAGAGCTGCCAGTCACACCAGTCAGCACTGTTCCAGCAGGAGCCTGAATTTGACAGGGCTCAGGCCACCACAGATGCCTTCCACAGCGCCAAGTGAGGGAAACTCTGCTTTCATGTAAATACACAGAACAGATCTGAGCAGGCTGTGCAACACCTAAGGCAATGGTCCTGCAGATGCTCCCTGGCTCAGGTGGGCCACCAGCTTGGCATGGCAGTACTTGGGGGGCCATATTCATACGCAGATGAACAGGGGATGGTGTTTAGAAATCAGAGCTGGCTCTTAGAAACTGTCTCCCTTCAGCAGAGAAGTCATCGTCCCACCCAGGTCTAACCAGCAACCAGCCGCTGGTATACCTCTTAGGTAGGAATTTGGAGTGTGCAGTGGTCTGAGTCCCATTGCAGCACCAACTGCAGCCAACACAAATGCTTTATGTATTCCTGTTGGAGAAAATAAATCCAGTCCTTGCCTTTTTGAGAGCAGTTTGTTTCTCCCATTTCAGAAAGAAACAATTGCTGCACTGCTTTGATGCTTGAAGATCATCTCATGAAGAGCCCTGGATCCTCACAAGCAGAGTAATCAGCTGCCCTCATAACTGCACATACCTCATAGCATCCTCAGTTTCCAGGACATCCAACACCAACAGTCACTTAGTAACACCTTTGGCTGTGCTTGTGTTCCTCCTCACATTCTGATTTTGTCAGGCACATATGCAACCCAGGGCTTGTTCATCACCCTTCAGGTACTGCTCACATGTTTTATTACCTGGCTGAATCAGGCCCTACAGAGACACAGCTGTCCCTGGTTTCTAAAGGCCACGTGAGCCGAATTTGGCTCATCTGAAGCTCGAGCAACAAACAAAAGTTATTGCCTTTCTCCTAGGTGGGAAAACCTGTATGCTGATTTTCAGGAGTGAATAACCACAATACTAATTGAATGCTGAGAATAATCATGTTTCCAGATGTTTGAGTTGTTGTGTATTGTTGGGGTTTTTTTCTTTCCTTTTAATGTTAGTGCTTTATATAACGCAAACAAGATGAAGTGTTGCTGCTAGAACGTGAAAAGAAGGCATTAATACGAGGTACCCCTTTCTGGTACTTGGAGGCTGGATGAAAGCCTTTTAGCAAGCATTAATAGCTCAGGCAGCATTCACATCTGTCTATCTTAGAAATATCAAGGTACTCCAGAAGCATAAGTGGGTTTTAGAGTAGGTGCAGACTTCGCCCTAAAAACCTCTCGCTGCTGACAGAGGGAGGTCATACAACCGGAGCGCAAATGAGGATCTGGCGGAGCGGGTTACCAGCTAGGCTGCAGAGGCCCGGCAGCCCCACAGCAGCAGCAGATGGGCTTGCCGAGCCGTGATTAATTGTTTTCTAGTGCCACCGTGAGGACTGCCGGGCTCGGCGGGCAGCGGGCAGAGCGCCCGTGCCGGGAGGGGAGCGGCGGCCCGGCGCTTCCTCACGCCAAGCTCATAGTCATCAAGAGCCGGGAGACGCCGGAGGATAACAGGAGGCGACACCTCAAAACCAGGGCTGGGGCTAAGGCTGGCTGGGAGCCAGGGAGCGGTTCGGGAGCTCCCGATCCGGGCCGGCGGGGCAGAGCGCGGCCATCACCAGCGGCGGCCGCGGAGCCGCGGGCGAGCCCGTCCGTCCCTCGGGCCGGGGCTGCCGCTGCCGCGGGTGTCTCCGCAGCCAGGCGAAGGACGCCGTGCGCAGGGCGGGTTTGCTCGGTTTGTCCAGCCACGGCGCCCGGTGGGATGACTCGGCTTGGGTTTCCACGGCGGCGCGAGCTGTCCTGTCCTTCCCAAGCACCACCAGCACCCCCACGGCCAGACGTGAACTCCCGCGGCCACACCGAAGAAGTGTTTTCTGAGGATCCGCACCTTTCCCTTTGCCCAGGCGGGCGCAGTCAGCCCCAGCTGACCGCAGCCTGCTTATGTGAGGTGGGGAGCTTCGTCAGGAGCTGAGGCTGGCAGCATCATTTTAGGTCAAAAGCAATCTGAGTAAATAAATCAATGCATGGCGCTGGCCGCACGGTGCGGCTGGTGCTGGAGGAAATCTCTGAGCGTTCCCAGTGCAGCCGTGCCTTCCAGCTTTAGAAACCTGGGAAGGAGGATCAATACGGCAACAGGCTACCTCCTTAAGCCAATGCCATACCATAGTTGTTGCCCTTTAGCTGTACTCTTCGCTGATACATTAAAACAGAGATTCTGCAATGATGTACATCACATAACATAATCCTCCGTGGGCATCCATTCAGGTTTATTTGTTTGTTTGTATCTTATTTAAACATCACTTGGAGGATGAAATAAAAGCTGTATTTTTCATCCTACCCTCCAAAGCTGGCCAAAACAAGTGACAGGCTTACAGTCATTGAGGATATCTGATGTATCTAAGTATGTCCAATGATGTTTTGGGAGGAAGCGTGCAGTAAAGTTAGGAACAGGTTAAGGCAGTAGTTTGGGACTCTGGAGACCTGGCGTCAGTTCCCAGCTCTGCCACAGACTCCCAGTGTGTCCTGAGGCAAGCTATTTCCCTCCCAAAACACTTTCGTAGTCAGAGGAGGCAAAATCCTGCTTCATGTGAGTTTTGCCTTTGACTTCATGGAGCCAGCTTCCACCTACGCATTTCAGAGCTTAAAAATTAAATACAGGCTTAAGCACCTTGCTGAATTAGTGCCAGAACTTCCCTGCGTTTCAGCTTCCTACACCTAGAAGAGGAACAAGGATCACTTCCCTATTCCCACTTGCTTTGCATGCCTAGGCTGAAGTCTGCTTGGCATAGGACTGAGTGTAATGACTGGGACTCTGCTTATGCGCTGTTCTGTTCCTCTGATAAACTGCAGCTCAAGCAAGAGTCTGCAGACTTGTCGGAGGCCTCGTGTTTGTCTGCCTTCATGTATGCTTGGATGATGTCGTACCTTACCAGCCTCTTTGCGCTGAGAGGGGCTTTCTCTGCTGCCGGCAAATAACTGGGAATTAATCATTTGCAGCCCATGGTAACAGAGAAAAATCAGTGTCTTTGCTTAGACAAATGGTTAGGTTTCTAGTAAGGGGCTCCCTTACTTGTTAACGCCCCTTCATTTTTTCATGGAGTGGTCTGTTGTGACAGTACACAGCTAAGTTTATATAACTGGCACCTTTGCGTGCTCCCCTAAACAGGATATTCCTGTTGGTGCAGGACTGTGCATTTGCCTAAACCAACAGTTGTAAGTTTCAGCAACCCTTGACAGGTACAAACAAGGAACCGCACTGATGGCTGAGGGGAGGAGGGATTACTATGCTTAACAAGAAATAGACTTTGGCATTTACATGCATATCACGGATACGCTCTACAAGGTAAACAAATATGGCATAAAAGCATATTTGGCTATTCAAATGACCTGATTGTTCTTATTATGATGATGTCTCCTGGCATGTATTTAGTAACACGCTAATTGACTTTGCATGCATCAGGAAGAAAACTTTTCACTATCTGTTTCAGGATGGTTCCTGATGACATTTTCTTTCAAGTTTTATTTATTTGTTTATTTCGGGGGACTGTTTGAAATGAAAATAGATCTTGGCTTTTGCTGACAGCCAGGCTGCTTGTGCCAGGGCTGATGTTTACCGGGGCACAGGCAGTACAGCCAGGCTGCGGTGAGCAGTGCTGGATGGAAGTCAGGCATTTGCAGGTCCCTTCTCGAGGTCCAGGTCCTCCTCTTGCCCGGACAGCTGATGAGCCAGTGGCAGCTTGGCTCAGCCAGGCATACAGCTGTGCCTTCTGAGCTGCCTCCACTTACAACCTGAATATGCAAAGCAGTAACTAAAGACAGCCTCTGTGAGACTTGGGTTATTTAAGCCTCAAGTACATATGCTTGGCTCCAACCTGATGGTTACAGACAACATTAAGCTGACGAGCACGACCAAGGCCCTCCAGGACATTTAGCAAACTACTCACCCTTCGCACTAGGTTTTTGATTTCAGCATTAAATGCGTCAAGCAGTTTGTTTAGCTCTTCTGAAGAGGAAGTTAAAAAGTCCATAGGGGAAGCAGAAAACAAACAGGCCATTCAATTCAGCAGCCCTCCATGCTGGGGATATGGATTAGAACAGTAAATAAGATTTTTAGACATCTGACCAATAAAAATGGTTATTAATGCTTCTCCAGTTATGAGAATAAATTTGTTCTGGTCATACGGCAACAGTTGGCAAGCTGAATCATAACCAGCAAGATAAACACTTGTGGTAAAATAACCTTTGACCCCACATGCAAGCTAAGTGGGTAAAATGAATCTAATCAGTCGATTTATTTGACCCTTCTCGCATCTACAAAACTTCTGGGAACTCGCACAAAATTTCCTCATGTACTGGTTGTTTAATGTGGTTTGAGGGTTATCTTCATGGAGAAAACCAGACAGGCAGGTGATGTGCAAAGGTTTAAAAAGCACAGTGTTTGTTGACTGTGGGGTAATAGAGACAGACGCCTGGGTTGCGCTTCCGCTCCTGTGTAGCTGCTGCATCCAGCCAGCTGTGACAGGGACCACTGCAGAGTGGCATGCGAAGGAACACAGCAAACAGCCTTCCCCCCGCCTTGGCAAATCGCTACGTGAACTGCCTTGCGGAGGTGCACAGCTTGACATTTCATTAGCCAGTACTCAGGCATGCATGCAACTCCCTTCCCAACAGGCAACGGCATTTTATACATAACCATGCTAGCAAAGCCTGGTAACGTGGTAATTCACAGGTACCCCACAACAAACGGATGTCAGAGGCACATGAACCAAAAACTGTCTTTCAGAGAGTACTTACGTAGGAGTCAAACTCAGTTTCAGGCCCAATGTACTCTGATGAGCATGCAGAATATTCAGCCCTGCTTTATAGGACTTGAGGATATGGTGACAGATTGCTTTTTTTCAAAACAGACCAGAGACCTTGCAGCCTCTTGAGGCATAACACACCTTTATCCACAATCACGGGTGCTCCTTAGAAGCGGAGAGGCTCCTGGCACCTGCCAAAATGACCCCTGGTGCCCCAGGCTGTCCTCTGGGCTGGAGCAGTGCCAGAACCCCAGCAGGGACCAAGCAGAGACCCCACGCTGCTGCTGTACCTCTCCTGCTGCCCCACCGCAGGCCTGGAAGCACATTTAACATAAGGGAAGATGCATTTAGAAAGAAAGCAGGGGGGGAAAAAAAGGTATGAGGGAAAGAGTTAAAAGACTGTCAGTGTCTAAGAACGGTCCTCTGAAGCCTTCTCAAGTCACTGCAGCCACCAGCCCAGTTTTAAAGGATGCAGTACGCTGGCATTTTTGGAAGTGCAGCCCTGACTGTGGCAAGAGCTGTGCATGGTCACTGGGGCCTTGATTTTGTCTGGGCTTGAAGGCACTGCCATCATATAAATAACCACCAAACATTTCAAAGCCTTTGAAAACATTTCATTTAATTTAACATTTTAATGCTAGGAATGAGCTAGGGTTTAGGTGTGGTGGTTTCACATATTTTTGGAACCTGTTTATCCATCTTTTATTAAGACTCTGAGAAGGCAGCTCAAAATAATTCAGCAACTCCAGTGACGCTGTAATTTCTGCTTCTTTGTTTTCTGAATATGATTAAGTTAAATTCCTGTCTCCATCTCAAGATGGTTCCTGGAGAGACACTAAGAAGCCAGCATCACAAGGCCTAGTTTGGTTCGGTTTGATTTCAGATCAATAGCTGAGCTGGTGAGCAAAGACACGAAAACCTATTTTATATCTGGCATATCTTAGCCTTACCCTAAAAACCTACCTTCCAGCTAAATTTTTTATTTTGTCTTCTTTTATTTGAGATGACAAGTGAATAAATGTTAATAAAGTATAACCTGTCCTCGCAATGCTTGCTGTCCTTTCACAAACTGACATATTTAACAGTGGAAAATTGGCAGCGGAGACATCACTCTGACTGGCAAACGTTCATCCCGCATCTCGTCACAAGGGCAAGGTTTTTCAAAATGTCTTTGGCCATGGTTGCCCCATCTGAAGCAGCTTGAAGGGCTTTAGCATTAAGACACTTGGGTTTTTTTCCCTGCCCTGCTGCTTCTCACAAAACAAGATGCAAGTGACAGCAGCCCTGCTTTATTGGCCATCACGGTACCCACAGAACCATGAGCTTTGAAGGGATGTTGCTGTCCCCATGGCTCTGACCAGCTGTTGATAATATGGACCAGTATGCAGAGCGGGAGGCTTGTCAGTAAAGCACAAGGAGTAACTTCATGTGTTGTGCAACGCAAGGAAAGTTTAAGGAAAATTCTGTGCAGATGAAGAAGCAGAATTTAGATCTGGAAAAGTCTTCCTCAATTAAGTAATTTTTCTGCCAGTATTAGCAAAGAACATGAGTATCCAGGCGTTCATCAACTGTGGAGCCCATGCTACTGCCCACATCACAGATCTGGCCCTGTTTGTGGCTTCATGACTAGTTATGGACACAAACCACCAAGCTGGTATTTAAGAGCTTTAGCTGTCCTGTGCCTCATTGTTTTACAATAAGTTATCCCAGGTCAGCTGCGGCATGGATACAGTCTCTCATGCCATACACATCACAAGCTGATTTTCGTAACATGGTAAATGGCCTTCAAGTGTTACTGTAGATGTTTTTCAACAAAATACTGCACACAGGGTATTACCAACTCACAGAAACTCTTCCTCCTGTCTGAGGCAGGATACGTACAAAAATGAGATTCTCAAAAGCCATGTTTAAGTACTGCCCTGCTATGAACCTTTGATTCCCTAAGACCTTTAGTTCCCTGCCTACCTATAGATTTGCCAGTAAAGTCTCCTTTTTTTTCTTTTCTTCCTTTTTTTTTTTCCAAATTGCATCCAATACGCTAAAGGGACAAGGCAGCTTGTAGAACTCATAACTGTGGGCTGCTGCATCTCAGCTGGTGGGATACTGCTGGATCCAGCTGAGGTTATTCTGAACAAGACCTGGCATTTGCAAAGGCAGAATGAAGTGGAATGCGTTTGCAATTCCCTCCACAAAGTACAGTGTTTCTGTCCCTGCATGAGTCACCATAACGAGAATAGACAGTGCAGATGGTCTAAATACCTTTGCACTGCATCTTTATTTTTTAGTTTCCCCTTCCTGGGACATGGGCAGGCCCTAGCAGAAGGATGCGCTTTTCTACACCACTCCTTGGAGCAACAAAATGAGGCAGTGACCACAGTGTCCTATGCGTCTTTGTGTCCCTTGCTCACTTTGCTCCAAAAAGGGATAAACAATTTAACACCCTGCGAGAAGGAGCCCTCAGCACTGCACAGCAAAGATCCTTCTTCACTGAGATGAACAGGACAGTTTTCGGCTCACCTGGCCAGTGCAGATTAACTCTGCAAGGGCTTCCCTCTGTTGACTTTCTTTCCTCCCACCTGCTTGGCTCTTCCTAGTCCCTACAGCAGACAGGCATTTAACTTTTTCATTTGGAATGAGAGCTGCAAGTTTGGAGAAGAGAACACTACCACCTTCAGAGAGCTGGTGGTAGAGCATCTGGAAATGCATGTGAGCTGTCTCCATGCCTGACTGCAAGAGCTGAAATCACAACACCCGAGGCTGCTGCTAATTCTCCTCCTTCCCAGACAGGGTGTTTTTAGCTAGCCTCATGCCAGCCGTTGCGGATCTCTCCTGATCATTCTATCTTTGGGTTCAAATGCACTATCAGATACAATTTAGAGATTTTTTTAAAGAATACTATTTTTTTGCATTTACTTGCTTGTAAATGCATGAATTCAGTTTGAAGGGTCTGGGCTTTCCACAGGAGCCAGTCATGAAAAAAGCCTAAGCTAAAATAGTCCAGCAGCAGGCTCACCTCAGCAAAATCAGATTCCTCTTTGCAGAACTCAGTTTTCAACACGGACTTTCATGTTCTGTCCAGCTACTTGTTACTTGTTTACAGTGGTAAACTCTTGCCCAGACGGCGGTGCTTTTGCACCAGGAGGTGCTGGTCCATTGTGTTCCCTGCAAGAAAGGCACACTGACTTTGTGAAGCATCATTTTACACACTTTTTATTAGCACTGAACACTACAAAGAAAGAGAGAGAACTGTAGATAATGTTACGTCCCTCCAGATGCTGGCAACCCTGAGTTGTGCAGCATGTAATGATCCAACCCATGTGCAGCACCCTGTACAGATCCAGTCCACAGAAGGGTTATCCCATTTTGGTCACTTGAGACATTATAGAATTTTCTTACAAGAAAACAACTCTATTCATCATTCGTACCATCAAACGAAGACGATGTTCAAATGCGATCTTGTTGCTGCACCTCTAGATAAAGGCAAGGCGATGCAGGTGGCGTAACTGCCGGCACCGAGAGGGAGCTCCCTGCAGGCTCCCCCACCAGGGTGAGCTGGGGGGCTGCCCCGCGGCTGAGGGATGCCCGCAGCACAGCAGAGCCTGAAGGCCACGCTGGACCTGCAGCCCCACACAGCCCAGCGCAGACCTGCGGCTGCTCCAGCTCACTGTCACGTGGATCGCTAAGACCTTGGGGTACAGTGGTCTCCTGGTCAGTGGTACAGCAGGTACCACTAAAATCTCTTATTGCATTGAGGCTTCTGGGGCAGTGACTGTGGAGAAGCCTCAGCCTCAACCACTGCCTGTCAGCATAATGAGGAGAAAGCATCCGAATTTTGTTTTCTCTTGCTGGCTTAGCTAAAACACGGTCTCAGTGACAAGAGAGCTGCTAAGCTGGCACGTCTGCTCTGGAGGCAACCAGAGTCACAGGTGGGTTACCTCACCTCCTGCTCGGGGAACCTCCATCACCCGGTTTGAAGGCAAAATGCACCTTATCAGCAGAATGCAATAACCTGTTGATGGGGTGCCAACAGGTGCAGGAGGGCAGGAATGGCTCGGGGACCCCACAGCAGCCCAGCTACAAATATGGCTGTTTCAGAGCGCACCTCGCTATTCCAGGAACACAGACATGCCAGCTAAGAAAGGACGTACTGTAAGCATCGTCCAGTGATCCAAAAACACTTCTAGAAAAGAGCTGTTAGGCTAATAAGTCCTAGAGCAGAGGTCTTGCACCAAATTACCACCTCATGCCTGGTGCTGCAGAGATTTCCGTCGGAAAACCACAGGAGGGCTGTTAATCAAAGTAAATTGGTGTTAGTCCTCTGGCTGCAGTGGAGCGGCTCCAGTGTGCTTTCCATGCTGCGGAGCCGCATGCCAGGAGGGGCGGCCTATTTTGGATGCTGCTGTGTGTGCATAATTGGACACGCCTGATCCGGGCAGGCTCGCCAGGACCCTGGTGAGGTTTGCAAATGCATTTGGCAAAGAGTATGCCAGCAAGAGCTGCTGAGCCTAAACATCCTGGAAGTTTCACCTCTTCTGGGAAATCCTTCTCTGGCGTGTGAAGCAGCCACCTGGCCAGCCACAATCAGAGCACAGTGGGTGGCAAAGATCAGCAAATCTCACACTTGCTTCTCTAAGAGATGCTTCAAAAAGATCAGGCAAACAAAATTCCCAAACCCCATGCCATTTGAATCAACAGCTTTTACATTTTGGTGCAAGGAATACATGCCCATCAACCTAGAGATAGTTTTAGGTGCATAGAAGATGACTTCAGTTTCTCAGCTCCTGGACAAGACAGTCTGATACTTCTCATTACTGGCATGACCAGCTGAGATTTGGGGTAGCAATCTGGGAGAGACGTCTAAGAATCCATTGCCTTCCAGCTTCCTACCCCTGCTTGTTCTCGGAAGGCAAAAAACAACTGTGCAGCAGTGACTTATCCTTGTAATTTCTCCCCTGAGGCTAAGCTGGTTGTTCTTACTGCTTTGCTTCGAATGATGAGAAGAAGATTCGCACCTTGCAAGAATGAAAAATGTTATTATGGATTCCTGTTCCCAACAGACTCTCTGCTTTTATGCAGTTACGTTTCTATTCATACCAGCCAGAGCAGACCCCAAACACAAACACTCCTGCCCCCTCTTAAAACAGCTGAAACACCTTATGCTCCTCCCTTGGAAAGGTACAGGACACACCAGAGTTGAAAGACAAATTTTCCTCTCCAGACCACAGCCAAACCACAACCAAAGCATCAGTGTGGAAGCCGTGCTTAGAATACTTGGGTTTGTATTGCCACATTTACGAGGAGGTTTGTGCTTCACTCTGCACGTGACATGTTTTTAATGCACATTGTAAACCTTTGTTTACATACAAACCTTCCCCTCCCTTAAGTAATAATGAGTGTTGAGGCTGTAGCACAGGCTGACGAAAGCAAGTGGACATATGCTTCACAAGGCATCCACTAGAGCATGTGCCTGATCCAGCAATGAATTTGGCACTTTGAAAAAGAAAAACCCAACCAACCACCAAATGAACAGTCAGTCACCAGCTGCAAACCACCTGAAACGCTGCTGCGCTTTGTACCAGAAGCAGTGAGGTGGCTCAAAGCCCCAGGTGAAGGGCTTTGACATTAGCCTGGCAACATGCACTCACCTGCCTCCACTGCACCCTGTGTAGGAGCACAGGATTTGTGCTCACCCCTGGCATCTCCCATTTCAGTACAAATGAAAAACTAATTTAGGGCCACAAAGGACACACTCCACCTTGCACTGTGGACGGGAAGCAGCTCTTCCACCCTGGAGCCAAGATCAAAGGTGAAAGCCCAGTCCTCCGACAGGGCTGGTCTGAGTTGTGTGCTGTCTAACAGCAAAGGTGCAGCATGTGTACACCCAAAGGGCATTCATGGCATCAGGTGCACTCCCAAAGACAAGCAGCTGCGGGGGCAATTAGCTCTGGCCAGCAGATGAGCGTACTCAGCTGCACGGTGTGGTACATCAAGAGGGAATGAAACCCTATAAAACTCTGTCATATCATCACGCTAACTGACGTGTTGCCAAGTGGCCTTAGACATACCTTTCCCTGCGGGGAGACTCTGCCGCTGACCTGAAGACCTTACGACACAGAGAAAAGACAAAGGGTGGGATGCGGAGCGGCTCACCCAGGATGCCTGTCGAATTAGTGGCGACATTGGGAACACACCCCAGCCCTGTTGCCAGCCTCTCTGCGAGGCAGGGTGCAGCAGCGCTACACCGCAGCACTTCGTTTAGCAGGATGCTCACACAGCCACCGTAGCATTTTCTGTTCCAAGTGCAATATGGCTATGCGTGACAAGGACAGGGAAAATGGGACCCACTGCTCTAACTCAGGCTGACTTTTCTGTGCTCTACAAAAAAGCCCAGAAATTTTAAAGGATTACTCCTCAATGATCATGGTGAATGGCTTCAGCTGTTTGCTTTCCATGTACCTTACAAAAGTTTGGAATTCAACTTTTGGGTCTAGATTTGGCCCCAAATATCTGCACCCTGGAATTTTATTCAACCAAGGTCCACATTTGGCTGTGAAACTAAATACCTCCCAGACGGTTCCTTTTTAGTAGGTGTCTCAGCATGTTTCAGCGTGGTATTTAGCATATGGGAAAAGCACAACAAAACAAAATAGACCCACTATTTCATCATACTTATCTGAAATTTGCATCTAGGATCTATAACCAAAAAAGCTGAGTGTTTCAAAATAAAATATGGCATATGACCATGTGAGCTTGGGCTGTTAGAGCTGCCCTCATGGAAGAGCTGGCAGATGGGTACTAAACCGGCATGAGCAGCAAAGCTAATGTATGTTGAGACTCAGCAATATGCAGTGTGTGGGTACAGATAAACACAGGCAGATAACCATTAAGTGGTGAGCAGAGAGCCCTGCTGACTCACTGTTCTTTGTCTCTGTTCTGTTATTATTCATACACTAATTAAATCCTCACACGTATCAATCTCCGCTCAAGGAAACCTATGTAGACACACTGTATTGAAATGATGTTCACTGTTTTAAGTCTTCGTAGTGGTGGCACACCATGCTTTGCTTCTGATCCATCTTACAAAAGGTGGGTGGAAGAGGAGAAGGACCTGTTTCCTATTTGCTTTTTAAAACAACCATTTTCATTTATATAGGATCAACTCTTGAGTTTCTCAGGCTTGGATCACCTACCCCTCCAGCATGCGGGTGCAGGAAAATGTCTCCGTAGAGGGAGCTTAGAGCAAGTGCTGCACCAGGCTTATCCCCTCCATTCGCCCTGGATGTCAAGGCCACAATGCCACAAGCCCCAAGGAAGGTCATCTGGCCAGCAAGGCTGGATAACACTTGCTATTCCTCTTCTGGCTCAGCAGAGGTTCAGCACTGGGCTTATAACTTGTTTACCTTCAAACTCACCTCTCTCAGTGGATTTGGAGAGCTGTTGGGGCCTAATGAAAAGCTACTGTAAAGCGATCAGCCCTTGACATAGCTACAGTTAACACAGAGGTGGTGCCTATATCCTCTCTGAGGCCAAGGTGTAGGGATGAGCTTATTCATGATACCCCACTATAGTAGAAGAAAACGGCCCAAGCTGATTTTCCCAAGTCTCACCCCACTGGAAGATGGCTGAGTGTCTGTTTCTGTGTAGATCCCCATTCATTGGAAAAGGCAATTTCACACAGACTTGCATGAGCTTCCTACACATATCAGACCCATCCAATGCCTGGAAAGGATGAGAAATCTTCAAGCGGACACAATCACCAAAATACTCAGTATGAATGAGACAGAAAGCCATCAAGAGGCTGCAGAGCATGGACCAACACAAATGCAACAGCCAGTCAAGCCTAAGTGTTCCTTACGAGAAGCCCAGGCTATTTTTTGTGGCGCAGGACACAAAGCTGGAGAGACACTCTCACAGACAGCACTCCACTAGCGGGCCAGACGGAGACCAAGCTCGTTCTCCCAGTCCATAACATCAGCTCCACGGTACTGATGGAGTCACAGTGGAGTCACAGCAGCTCAGAATTGGCACAGGGTGTGGAAACTGGGGCCATGCAAATCTGTGGAAAGCCAAGGCGTGTATTTCACATTGCATAATGATAATTTAAAGCAAAGGCAACAAAAGCACTTCAGAGTTCTCACTGCTGTGATGGCAAGCTACAGTTTTTTATGTTACATTTTTGGAAATACAGCACACAAGGGGTTAAGGATGTCACTGAAACGTTCCAGCACTCCTGTGTTTTGAGGCAAAATGACTGAATCCAGTTCTACAGACAGGACACTGAGGCAGAGAAAAGTACTAATTAATGGCATAGCAAGGCATTGATTGGAAAAAACAACCCAGCACACAAGAATAAATCAGCCCAAAAGCGCGTGTCATTCCCCATGTGTCTTCTTCCACTGTGACCAACACCATCTGCTTCAAAAAAAAAGGCATATGTTGCTATATTGAGAATTCTCTGAAACCCAACTTTGCTCATTTAGAGTCTTTGGGTATCTCTGCACTACAGCACAATGCAGAAATAATCCATGTTAAAGAGAAGGGCATGCCACATCCTACGATGTTCACCATCTAACAGAGAAAGGCTTAACAGGAACTAAGAGCAGCTGAAAGCTGGAAGGGCTACCCTTTTAACAGGAAGGATGGATGACACTGTAACCAACAGCAGAGGGAAGCCACAGAGTCACTGCCCCTTGACACTCTCACATTATGTCAGGCTAGGAAGATGTGTACAAGTTAAAACTAGTTATTGATCTCAGCATATTGGCAGCTGCATAATAGCTAGTGATGAAGATCAGGGCCAGAAGACCCACTGGTCCTTTGTTTCAAATTCAATGAAAAGGTTTTCTGTACTCAAAGCACATCCTCTCTCTTTCCATACTTTTTCTGTTTACCTTTCAGTTGGATTCCCAACCTATGTAATGCTTTTTTTCTTTTTGCAGCACATGTGCTCCATGAAGAGGAAAGCAGGCATGCCTTCAGAGTGTCTGGGAGTGGTGTGTGTTGTATACCACTGGCTGGAGCTGTGCATGACATTGTTCCCTCAGGGGAGGCTCAGGATGAGCTCTGCCCTCAGGAGTGCTGAGGTCCATTCCCACCAGAACTGTGTGATTCTCATTACAGACTTTCTGAGTTTTATTCCCCTCGTGGACTAAGCATGAAGAGTGTTAAGTACCAGCACACCAGTGCACATCCGTGTAGAAGATACAGAGAGTCTCCATGGCAGCCCACAGTGAGGATTTCCATGCCTGTCCCCAGAGCTGCAGAGACTGCATGCAGCAACTCAGGCTAGCACAGCGAGAGTCATATAGCAGAAAGCCAGAAGGTCCCAACGTGTTGGCTGTCCTGTGATCTCATTTGTGAAGTGGACAGTGAGAATGTGTTGTCTAACTGTGTGCTTCATCTTGGTTTTTAACGGTGTGGCTGAGGAAAGAAGATTTTTCTGAGATTCCCCACCAGCTCAGAGGCACGAGCACTGTCACTTCACTGGATGGGCCAGGCTTACTGGTCTGGAGGTGGCAGGTGGGACTTCTGCATCCAGGGCAGATGTTTTAGAAACCCCTGAAATACTTGGATTATGCATGGCACAGGGAAAACCCCCAAGCACTGTAAAAAAACACATCCTCCGAACCATCCCCATTTGGCAGTCTGAGCTGGAGCAGGTATACTTAAAATGGTCCTGGTATACAAAGCTCAACTGAAGTAGAATAGGCTATTGGCATTGAACCAACAGAATTATTTCACCATTCTTTCACAGGAAGGACATGGCACATTTATGAAGAAAGAAGAAAATTAATCCAGATCCTTCACAGACATCACTAATGGGGCAGTTGCCACCAGGACCAAGCTCTTGGATCACGTTCCCAGCTGTTACGACCATGCAAAGCCACAGCCGGCTGCTGTGGCATTTCATTTTTATTTATTTTTGTCCCACACAGGAATTTAGTCCTTTGGCTTTGTTCTTTAGCTCTGTTAACTCCTCAGTGTGAAAGTCCCTGGCGAATCCACAAAAAAGATACATTTCCCACTCAGGCACTATCAGGGGAGTTGACTTTTCTCCACAGCCCAACCAACCACCAAACCAAGCTGATTTGCAAAAGCAAATCGGTACAGAGAAAGACTACATTTTTGCTACTGCAGACTTTTCCATAAGATTTGGAAACAATCATTTACCAGTATCTGCCTTAGGTCACTGCTTAGGTGATACATGAGACAATAAACCCCACCTCACAGGACAGCCACAGAGGAAGCAATGAACCATGAGTGCAGCCAGCAACCTGTTCTGTAGCTTTTTGACACAGCAGCTTTGAAGACCTCTATTTTCCTATGTGTTGTTTTTTCGGAAAGGTGCGCTATGCAGTTGAATGCCACAAGCAATAATTTAACGAGATGGTGTTCATCCCAGCTAGGCTGTTGATCAGCTGTGAGAGGCACCACCTCTGAGCGAGATGGCACTAACCATACAACCTGGGCTGAAATTGAGACAAGTAAGAATGGTGGGGTTCTATTTCTGACTCGGCTGCAGACCTGCTGGAGGCATTGCAGGGCTAAGATAACAACTCCTGTACAGAAACTGCAATTAAGCATGTGAGGTGACATGCAAATCACATTGTCCAGTTCCCCTTGTAGCCCTGTGACTGCAGACTCACAGCTGTACACAGCAGGGGCTGTATTTTGCTGCTGGTACACACACTTGCTAGCGTAAGGTCACCCAGCTTGAAATAGAACTTGCTCTGGCCAGTTGTTTGAGTGGGTGAACAACCCGAGAGACATAACCTTTGTCCCTTCCCCATAAGCTTCTTCCTCTAATGTTTTTTTTAAATCTCCCTGTTACATTAAAGCCTCAGCATAATTATAGGCTCCACAAAGCAGCGGTTTTATTCCCTGTTACCCCAGTGAATGCCATTAGTGCAGTAGCATTGCAGGCTGCCTCCTGGAAGGGCTGCTCCAGTAAAAATAGGAAGACGGGTATATATGTATTTTAAGTGACTCTTCATGCACATGGAACCCAGCATGGGAGGTTGAACTAGAGACCTCTAGAGGCCCCAACCCATTTGCAATGATCTGGGATTTTGTCAGAGACACCAAGTAAGGCAACCTTTACATTACCATGGATCATACAACTCCAAAGAAAGTCAGTGACAGAGTACTCAAGCCAGCGTAGGGACAGAGGGACAGGATCTGTGATGGCATATAGAAAGTAGAAGGTCAAGAAATCCTCTTTTATGGCAAAATATGAAGAGCAATGCTATTTGTTCAGCTGGCAGAGCAGACTGCCTGCCTACTTGGTAACATTCTGGCACACAAGAAGCCTGCCCCTCAGGAAACACTAAAAATGCCCTTCCAGCTTACACGTAGGATGTGGGGCCCCCTCACATATGGTATTAATGAGATTTATGCTGGCCTTTTCGATAGCCAGCATGAACAGACAGGTACATCCAATTTGGAAATAAGCAGGCTGACAGTACACCATCAGTTTTGGATGAGCTCTATCCCCATAGAGTAAAAGGCTCTGGGCGCACCGCTGGGTGGGAAGCTGCACCTTAGCCCACAGCTCACTGACAATCTAGCTACATGCTGGAGGTTGCTGGAAGCACCTGACTGTGGGGAGTACTGATGAGGAGACGCAGACAGGGCTGCTGGGAAGTGAGTCGGGTGCCATGGCACAGACTCAAGCAGAGGCTGCACAGCCACCAAACATCACCTACTGTGATACTCTCCAAGCCAACATAGCCACTTCCCTGGAAAGCTCTCCTTCAACACTCCCTCTGGCTCCGACATTAGACGGCTTTCCTTTGTGTGACCATATTCGGTCTCCTGTGAGCTCCTGGGATCACATGTGGGCAGATACTTGGGAAGGGTGCAGAGGGAATATAATGGTAGTGAAATAAGCAGAGATGGAGATGGTAGGCCTGCATATGAGGACTGGAGTAAAGCTACCTCACTATGCTAAGCCTGGGTTACAGTAAGACACTCCTTGAGGATTACCAGACATTACCACTGAACACATCAAACACAACAGACGCACCAGCTGTGGTACCAGAACTCAGATCTCCTTTTCCTCAGTTTCACCTGTTGGATATTCAAAAAAAGGGTTAATCTGTATTTTTACAGCTTTGGCCAAATTCTTGCTTTCTGTAACAGATACAGACGGGACAAAGTTTATTCAACTTAAAATATATACTTTAACCACGTATGTGCTCAGTGAAGCTTAAGGTCTTTGGACAGTAGTAGTCTCAGTTAAGGCAGCAGGACTTTGCACCAGCTTTGGCCCATGCCATACAGTTTCCTCATGTTCCTCCCAGTGTAGATCATGCTCCAGTGTCACAGTACAAGTATCTAGGTGCCTTGTTACATGGGAAGATACAAGGGTCCCAAAGATATCTCCTTACCATTGTATGCTACTGTCTCTAGGTTATCCTCACTGTCGCGGGTGTTAAGAGTCCCTATCTGCAAGTTAGCCATGGACCAAAGATCAGACCGAGGAGGTGCGCTGAGCTGACATAAATGATTTCACCTTCCTAAACCACATGCTGGACAAAGTTCACTCCTGCTGCCGCTGGTGAACGACGAGTAGCAAGTCAAGGACCTAAGGACATCCTTCCCCAACCCAGCTTGTGCTAGTACAGACACCACCAGTGTCCTTGCTGCATTATCCCTCTGCCCTGCCAGTGGATAGTGCAAACTCCTGAGCAGCAAAGCGAGCAACGCACTCAGCCCACGACACAGCAGAGGGCAGCAGAACTGGTCTTCGTGGCAGGGTTCTGACCACAGTGACTTGCTCTGCTGGTAGATATCATGAGGGTGCTCACTGACAAAAAGATCCCCACCTATTTTACTCCATTTTCTTACACCTTTCATTACCCAGACCCCACAGGAATACAAGAGATTACTGTGACAACCCTCTCAGCTCAGCTGTTTCTGAGATACATGTTCACTCAGGCCCACATTTCACAGAGCCACCCCAGGAGCAGAAACCCAAGCAAAGATGCTACCGTAGGAACACTCACACTGAAGTGGTTTCCTACAACTTTGTACCTGATATTCTTGTGTCCCCTTCTTTTTTGAGCCCCTCAAGCATCCCTGGATTCTTTCCCTGTCTCCAGCTCCCTTTTGCTATGAAACCACCCTCTTTTTTATATGCCTTTACCCCTCAGGTTAAGCAAACAGAAGCTGATTCACAACAGGCGTGTTGATTCACTTGCCAGTGGGATAAAAGGCTGTTTCACCGGCCTTTCCACCTCCTCATGTGAAAAATCAGTTACGATACGGAGTTCACATGCTCTAAGGCTGTTTGCTGCTGGGTCACCTGTGGTTAGCAAATGGATTCAGAAGTTATTCAGGGGTGAGCCCTCAAAGCCAGAGATGGTCAGAGAGGGATGGGCAGGGGGAATGCCTGATTTCCTTAGGAAACCAGTTTTAAGATAACTTTGCATGTAAATAAGTACTTTGGTTTTCCAAAGAGTTAAACTCCTGGGAGAATTTGGCCCAAGGTGCTGTAAAACGCTGATCTCTCCAATCAGCCAGAAAGATACTGGAAGTCCTGGGGTATAACCACCTACCTTTGCCCTTAATTACATATTTTACATCACCTGTTCCTTGATACAGGGTCATTACAAGTAAAGGAAGTCTGCAAAAGTGCTCATTTACATTATGCAGACTTCTCCCTCTGTAGTTTGGCTAATTGATGTGCGTCATGTTTAGATATCTCACAGGACTCTAAACGAGGCTCAGTAAGCATTAGCTATGAATTAATTTCAACATTTTTCCCCCACAGTGGTGCTGGCAAAAGAAAATTAGAGTCAGAGGAAACTGGAAAACAAAGCAGCACAAACACAATCCAACGCATGCAGCAGAGGAGCCTGAAGTCTGTTTGCTCTGTGAATTTTAAATGTGGCAATACCAACAGTATTAAGCAGAGTTTTAACACCTCTTGTGACCTTGCACACACTCATGCAGAGATAGCCTACCGTGCGAGCCTGCAGACTGCACTCACCCAGTCAACCCCTTAGCCACCCTCGGGACACACAGGGGACTGCTTCACAACCACAGAGCCTTTCACAGGTAATCCTACACATTCCATATGCACACACACACGACAACTCCTTTCTCATGTAAGCAAGCGCTCCGCGGGAGCTGCTACAGTGCTGGCATGAGTGATCTCCAGCCAAAGTGCTGTGGGGGGGGATGAAGAACAGGATGCCCTTCTCCCCCATGTAACTCTAGTTGATCCAAGGACATCTGCAGCAGAAATGAGTGCCTGGTGTAGGAATGTTTGTGCTTGCAAGGAATTACAAACATTTTCTAATTCTGGAAGAATTTGCGAACAGCCAGTATATAAAGTGCAACCTCATTTCTGGTACACTAGCTTCAGACTAACACCTCCTTCAGGGTGCTAAATGGCAATTGCTTCTGAGATATACTTGACAGAGTCTCACTGATGTAATTAATACCATCCAGCACACCTTATGGAATAAGCATTTTATTCCAATGAGATTACTGTGTTGACTCCATATACTTGAATGTTCCAAGGTGTTTTACCTTACTGTCTGTTGTAAGATCTTGCATTATGGAAGTTTAAGAGAATAGACATGATATGAATAAACACTCTCTCCAGTGACAGGTCTTCCAAGTTCTGTGGTTGCTAATGAGAGCATGAGAAATGTGTGGGTCTGTTTTACCAACACCCTCAGATGCAATCCTTGCTGTTTTGTTTTGTTTGACTACCCGCTATCTAGACAACAATGCCAAATCTTTGCAGGCAAACTCAGTGGATGACTCAGAGGCTGTAGGATAGCAAAACCTAACGAGGTTGGGTCATCCTTTCAGAATGATCTGAAACGACTGGTTAATGGTCACAAGACAACAAAACCGTATTTTTGTAAAGCTAAAAATTAGGTACCACCTCTGGGCACAGGGCATAAGTCATACCAACACGGTGTGATGCTATCCTGTGCCACCTTACAGCTAATCGATGTCCGTCCCCACTCCAAGGAGCTTGAATGACAAAGATAAGCAAAGAGGGCTCGTGAGTAACAGGAGAGCCACCAAAAAAAGGTGCAGATGGAGAAGGGGTGCCACTGTGACCGAGACACAGCTCAGCCCATATACTGGCACATGGATAAGGCATCAGGCGCTAGAGAACATCTTATGCTTGCCAACAAGGATAGCTGCTGAAGCAACTAGCAGTTGAAACTAGGCAATTCTTAAGATATGGGCTGTAAGTCTGCACGTTGCCAACTAGCAATACTCGCCTATTTTACCCTGGAATTCTGAAAAACACCACAAATTTCCTTTTTTCCCCACACATCTCTCAATCTTTTAACAAGCATTTAGTGCTTGAGTTCAGGTAGGGGAAGCACAGAGGACATGAACACTAGCCAGGGCTTGGTGCTGAGAAGAAACTTTGAGAAGTCAAAAAAAACCCCCAAAACCCAGACTGTTTATAGATGTGAAGAGGAAGTTACTTCCCTCCAGCAGGTCAGGTTGGCATGGACACAGCAAGTGGGCTGTCTGACCTCTGCAATATTACATGGATTGCCAGCAAGGATCATGTGGCTAAGTCTCAGAAATCAAGTCCCTGGGGCTTCATCTTCTGTGCTTGGCATAATTTAATCTCCTAAAAAGGGTAATACCTTTGTTCAGCCTAAAACTCTTGGCAGGAGAGCAGGAGGTATTTTATTGTAACGCTCATCAGTTTCCCTGGTTTCCAGCTCTGAAGATCTTTGCAACAGAGCCTGAGTGACAGAACTGTTGCGTGGACATGGGGATTCGGAACAGCCTAGAAGCCCTAAGGACTTACTTTTTCAGAAGTAATGCATGATTTCCAGGCCTCAGATTTTCTAGAATTATGCCTGGTAACTCCTGGTAAAGTCCCTCCAAACAATTTTCTAAATGCACTGCTCCTTCCTGAAAATATGGCCCACTACATTCTTACTTACAGACTTCACTCGGTGTCATGGAAAATGCTGTTCCCTTTCCCTTCCTATGTTTTAAACTGTCACCCCCAAACAAAGACTGCAAACTAATGTATCTAGGACATCTCTCTTTTCAGAAAAAAGCTTTCAGACTTTCATAGGAGTGGACTTTCATCTGACTTTCCTTCTGAAAAGACTTGGTTATCTAGCATTAAGGCCCTATCCTCCCCTTCCCTAACCTCTACACCCACATCCATCAAACAAGAAGCACATGGAAAGGAAATCACGCCATTGCTGCTTCCCACAGATTGTGCATCGTTTTGGTCTCAGCTCTGTAAAACAATATTGTCCCTATCTTGGAGGGCTATTAAAACAGTAAATTAGCCAGCTAGCAGTCCTTGTTAATGTCTTATTGGTAGCTTCCAAGGGCTTCATTTGCAAAGGCTCAAAACTTTACTTTTTCTGCACAGTGCCATATCCGTATCTTTTGACAAACGGCATAAAACCTTTTGCAGATGGCTTCATTAAGCCTCAGGAAGAATTAGTTGTCTATTGTCAAATGCAAAAGGTCTTTTGAATAGCAGGGTTCCCACCATTTATACTCCTTGTTGGATCAAAATATTCTTGAGTGTGTGCGCTACGAACTTTCCTTAACCAACAATGGCAGTTCCTATTTTTTAAACCTTCAATCTCTTCCCTAATACAGCAGTTGCTGGAGCAAAGCTTTGTCATTGCCATACTCCAGAGATTATTTTAATGATCTCGGACTTGTCAGCCAAGGATGCAAAGATATACTACCATGAACTTTTCAAGCAATCATTTAGCAACATTAGCTACCATTATCTGACCTGTCCCATGCTCACCTCAGAAAACACCGGTCCTTCTCTCTGTAATCTTAGTGACTCAGTTATGCTATAAAGTGCCCTGAATGTGTACCAGTGTAGCTGAGAAAAAAAATTGGTCAGCAGGACCCATTTTCTATTAAAATAGTGACATTTATTACGAAGATGTGCAGTCAGTATCTTTGAACTTTTGTTCTGCTGCTTCTTGAATTCTTACCAACATGTTTTAGTCTGTTCTTCATGTGGTTGTGACACACTCGGGAAGTGTTTATGTGTTTATATATTATTATTATTACTACTACTACTGCTGTTAGACTTTCAACATTCAGAGACTTCAAAGATTCCAGGTGAAATACTAGGTCTTCACATCTTGGGCCAGGCATTAATGAGAGACTCCATTTTTGGAAGTACAACTAATTGCTAGCATAACTAATTGCTACAGCATGCATATCTGAGCACCTCAGAGCAGCTGTAAACCAGGCAATATCTTCTAGGTAAGCTACGAGCTGGAGGATTGAGCTGTTTTATGTCAACAGGCATCAGGACTTTGAATTAATGTTTTGGAGATCTCTCATCTGTCACATCCATGTGTCTCCTGTATCATTCCTGTATTTAGGAATGTTACCTCTGAAAGCTTAGTCATACATAATGGTCACGCTGTGAGGTCTGAGCCTTGCAAATATTATTGCTTAGATTTCTCTTGAATCATGCGACCGGCTACCTGAAATGAAAACTGGTAACTAAGGAAAGGGAGAGAAGCCCTCAAACACTTAAACATGGTCACAGCCACCATCATGTACTGCAGAACGGTGGCTCTTCCATTGAGAGTTCCTCTCAGGTGTTTGCTGCTGACATTTTACCTGTATAGCCAATGTGTGGTGAAGCCCAAGGCTGAGAGATGTCCATAGTTCAGAAGAGAAAGCATTCAGAAGCAGATGTGGAACTGATGCCTCTTCAGCTTATCTGCAACAGACCTTCCCCGTGACCTTTTTCAAGTTATTTAATGCTGGGTCTTTTCAGGACAAAAAAAAAAAAAAACCAAACCAGGAACAAAGCGGTGGCTTCTAAGCACCTTTGAAAAAAATCACACCAGACTGTCATTCATGTCTTGAAAATCTGGCCTTTCATCTTATCCTCAGTTAAAGATGGGGACATGCAGAATAATGGAGACACTATTATTCCCCAGCCTCATCACACAACAGAGAGTAAGAGTACCAGAACAAGACAGAGTAATGTACTGCTGACTGAAGTGCTCAGACATGATGGGGACAAAGGCCAGAACAAGAACAAAAAGGGACCCAGACCAACCAGTTTCTAGGAAGGAAAGATGAAAGACTCACTCCCAACTGCCACTGAAGTGAGTGGAAAGACTCTCATCGACTTTAATGGAAGTTAGATGAAGGACTTGTTTGTGTTTACCTTTGTGAAGCAAGAGGCATGGATGCAAACCTGCAGATAGGCCTGGGAAGTATGAGAACCAGACACAAAGAGGGGTTCGCTGCAGATGGAGTGGGGAAGAACAGGATTTCTAATCTGGTTAAAAAGCAAAACACTACACGCCCAACACAGCATACAAAGTTACATACAAAACTTCAGTGGGAAGTAATGGAAGCAACATCCGTCTCACAACTTAGGTGGAATCTAGTGCATTTGGCATTCAGGACTAATTAGGCTGAATTAGCCAAGCTGTAATGCCCCTTGGTTAAGTCACATGTATCCACTCTCGGAGCCATATCTGTAAACCAAGTCACTTGAGTCTTCCGAATATAAAATGCACCATTAAATATGCTGTACAAACAACTGGGAGTGTTAAACAGGTTTGGTTAGCTGTCAGCCCATGGGACGATTTTATCGACCTCTCCTCTCTCCACTCCCCCGCCCAGCCCCATGCAACTGGACTGGAGTATCATTGCAAGAAAACCACCAGAGGCAGAGAGAAGGCAGATCCCTATGAAATTCAGCAGCAGCGAGACACGCTGCCCCTTGCAAACTTGGCTGTGTTAGCCTGGCCCTCTTCAGACACCTGCCCGGGACTGGGCATGTCCCTTACGTATACAGAAGCTGGCTACCCCAGAATGAGATGAGTAATACGTCTGTCATGTCTCTGACCGATGACTGACCAGAGTGTGTGTTCCAGCAAGAGTGGCACCAGCCAGAAGTTAATTTCAGCCTTTCATTAATACCCAGGAAGCAATGCACAGCAAAGTAATCTACCATGTGAAGAGGAAAACAAAAAGAGTTCTGCCTGTCCCCGCCTCCCCCCCCCCCAAAAAAAAAAAAAAAAAAAAAAGGTAAGAGAGCTGTTTATTAGCAGGTAATGAGATTACACTAGCAGTTTCCAGAGGACCTTAGTCTGGTTGCAGAATAAAGCGCGAGAAGTTACACTAGGAGACACCAACCTAGAAGAAAGAGAATGAAAACACAACAGTTCTGCATTTCATTTTGCTCATGTGAGTAACCCCTCCGAAGTCTAAGGACCTACTTGTATGAATACTTGAGCATTTGCAAGAGCAGGGCACTAATTTGCATTTTCTTAACATTATTTCATCTGTAAAGCCAGTAATTACAAACAAAAAGCCTCATATTTAACAAGACCACCTGCCCATACATTTACGCTACTTGTATAAACAGTCACTAGAACCCCATTTCCAAATGAACTACAAAGTGTAGACTGCTTCTGTTTTGTTTTAAAGTAGGCCTTTAATGTCCCATGTATCGACATAAGCAGATTGTGTTTTTAAATTTGCGTTTTTTCATCTCCCCCAATGTTGATGATGTAAATCACCATTCCCACACACGTTCCCAGCTGGGATGAAGCAATATGAATCCCTGACCAGTAAAACTATCATAATTTACATCAGCAGATGCTCTGGCCCTTGCAATATCCTTTGTTGCTCTATTGCAAAAAGAAAATTAATGGCTCTGTTTTGTTTGAAAATTAATGGCCCTCTGCACTCTAAACAGTGTCTGATTCTTATTTATGCTTAGCCTTCCTTACGGTGCTCTGGCTTTGGAAAGAGGCCTAAAAGAGAAATGGAATTTCCAAGAGGGAACCTCACAGTCTGTTTCCGTTCCTCCTGTTCTGCAAAGGGTCTGGAAAGAATCAGCGTCATCTGAAACTCATGCAGCAGCCAGCATGCCGTTGTGAAGATGACTGGAACATTTGTAACATACTGCTTTTACGGGGTGCTGACAAAACCTGCAGAGGGGTTAATGGGAGACCCGGGGCGGGGCGGGGGGGAAGAGTATCTGAAATGTAATTATGCAACACAGATCATTCCATGCTTTAGCTTCAAGGTCACTGCATCTTTATCAGACACTTTAAAAGTAGTTAAAGGCCTCTTAAAAAAGCCCTACTTGGAAGGGCAGTTGGGAAAACTGGAGTAGCTGAGATATCCATCAGGAAATAAAAGAACCGCTCAATAATGGATATTCATCCAAAAACTCTGGATGGATTCAGGTACTCTATGTGGAGGGAAGTTATCCAAAATAGCACACAGGGAAATGATGACAAGTTCATATGCCGCTGAGGATTTAGCGTTCAGTTCTAGGGTTTGGGGTTTTTGCTAAGTTTCTGAAGAAAACTTTGTTTCATAAGAAGTTGTATCAATGAGATTGATATATTCAACTATGCTGGGGTCATATCTCTCCATTTAGCCATCTCCAATCCTCCCCATAACCTATTCAACAAATTTGACTGTGACAGAGGTTTGCACCCCTAGGAGGTTAAGCAGCCAAGGACAAATTCATCATGCTACAGAAAAGCAAACTGTTGTGCAAACTCATCCACATGCAGTTAGAAACCAAAAAATTCACACAAGATAGAAAATTTTTATAAACATCTCAACATAGGGAAGAGTTCTATGAGGGCTCAATGTATATTGAGAGCCACAAACCCACAAATAACCAGGCTTTATTATTTCTGGCACTCAAAGGACTACTTGGTGGTGACTGTTTTGATTTTTTGGACAAGTAAAATCTACTTCCCCAGTTCACTGTTTTAATGCAGTATGTGGACTCAACTTACCAGATCACCAAAGACAGCTCGACTTTTTGAAGACGCATTCATCTTCACATGACAAGCAGAGTCTCAAAACAGGCTGCATTGTCTACTGAGAAGGGTAATTATCAGCCTACATCAGACCTAAAGCAGCCTAGTACTTGACTTCTGCACTGCCAGCTGCTTCATACATGAGCAGAGATGACACAGGCTAACCTAGTTATAGGGGTACAAACTGGGCTACATGTCAGTTGACCTGTTCTTTACAAATGATCTTGTCCTTTGCTCTAGTTACTAAAAACTTCCATAAAGCTAATTTCTAATTACACTTGTTCTAAATTTTTTCTTGCCATGAACGATGAAAGTGACTGGTGATGAAGTGATGACAAATAACCCAGCTGCCAAGAGTTTAGTATAAGGGGTCCACTTTGAAGAAAAGTTTTCCAGAGACCTGGTCTTTCTGAAGAAACCAAAATCTCTCACCAAAATCCCCACAAAGGCTGAGCTGTCATCTGGGCGCTGAAAGCCCTCCACTTTGTATGAACCATAAAAGTCAAACTTACATTCAAGCTGAGATGTAATTCAAGTGTCTCATACAGAGCTCCACCTAGCTTGCTATCACACAGGTAATCCCCTCTCAGGTTGACAAGTGCCATAAGCAAGACCACCCACAGATCAGCTTGTCCCTCATGTGAGCAAGATTTCCACAATGAGTACACAAGACTTGCAGGGACAAGAGGAAATTTAACATAACAGGGTCCTTTACTATGCACTGTAGAGCAATTATAGCCTTGGGCCAACTGGTGTAAATCACGCTTCCATTTTTATTTAGGCACCACTCATAAGACAAGACCAAGCCGCAACAGAGGCGCGATTTGGGGGGCACCAGGGTTATTTTGGACAGGGAGGCTGAGAAAAATTTCCTTCTTCCCTCATTACATCAGTTACACCTTCAAGTCACCACAGGGTCTCTCTCCATTTACTGTCAGAGTGATTGTTTCAAAGGCTATCTCCAACACTGGGTCCAGAAGGGATGGAAAAAAGGAGAGCAGTTACAAGTTTTTTTAACTTGCTAATACAATCAAAGAGATGCACAGAAAACAGGTACCATGCAAACAAGCCACTGCTTTACCGTGTATAAAAGTCTAAAATGCAGACAAGACTATTTTCAGGCTCTCAGATTGGCATCAAGGAGTAACCCGATGGTATGAAAGATTTCTATACTGTAAGAGTGTATCCGGAGTCCTTCACAGCACCAAGTACATTGTCCTCACACAAACAACAGCAGTATGACTACTTGTTTTCTCTGTCAGAAAACCCTGTACAATGTGATACTGTCTGGTCAGCAGATGGCTCTTTTGTTTGCACTGAGCACCCATCCAGTGCGTGGCTTGTTTCTTTCAGTTACTGCCTCCTCCTCAGTCTGCTCAGGCTCAAATTTGGACAGAGGCCAGGCAGGCAGGCACTCAAAATGCAGACCTTCATTCAGCAGAGTACTCTCTTAGCCTGAATATTTCTTTCCACATGCACTGCAGAAAACTCTGTTCATTGGTTTGTCAAGACACTTCCAGCACTCAGGAATGAGCTCAAGAATTTATAGGCTTGAGATAGTTCAGACTGCGTGCATTAGCAAGAGAAACAGGCTTGAGAAGCAAATACTTTCTTCTATCCCTCCACTTCTCACAGCTAGAAAGGTGCATGGTAACTTCAGGACTGATAATGAGGGGGTCCTTTGAAGTGAAATAGTGGACAGTTACAGCACCTCATTTGGTGCTGTCTCCTGCCCTGTCATTCCAGAACAGGAATTCCTCCTCCCACCCCAAATCTGCTCTTAATTGTTCAGCAATTATCAGGTGACAAATCCCGTGAGAAGCTTCCACATGGAGATTCCTTTTCATATTGTCATTTTTCATTGAACAAAGTGCTTTAGTGGCATGGAGATCAAAGCAGTTCAACCTTAAAGGATCAGAAGACATTTTAGCAAGCACCTCCCAAGAAGCAAATGCATTACTTTTGTGGATGAAAGGGAGCTTTGACCTTCTGGCTCCTAAAAGTCTTGATAAACACTTATGTTGTTTTACACCTTGTGGATTGACAGACTAATTCAGAATACCAAGAGCCTCATTCTTCATTGTAGACGGCTGGAATGTGCAAGTTCCAAAGCATAAAAACCTGAGAAGATGTGACAGAAGTAGTCACTGCACAATGGTAAGCGGTGAAAGACTGGTTATGTTTCTAAATTTTCCATACCAGCTGTTGCAAGAAGTAGGACAGATTTCCACCTCTTCCCAATTTCCACCCAAAGAAATAACTTGTTGACAAAGAAAATTAACTCTGTTTAGAAATGCCACTGTGCTACTTCCCCCTTGATCAACAATGTTACTAGGTGAACTTAAAGATATCCCAACAGAGTAAATGAACCCATCTTTGGCAATCCATCACAGCAGTCCCACATTCAGACAGTATCAAAGGAAATGACATCTAGCTGGACACCAACACAAAGCAAAAACAGGAACTGCAAGCACTGACTTGTGCATCTGCTTTGTTCCACATGCACTAGAATGGTCTGAAAACGCAGCACACAGGCACACTGTGAAAGACTACCCTGTTTCTTCCAGTAGAACAATCTTGGCACATAATTTTTAAGCACTCCCTGCTACAGCCTACAGGGACTCTGCTGTGCCATTTCTCCCACCTTTGGACAACTCACCCAAGGGTCTCAACCAGTTTTCTCCTCAAGACAAGCCTGGGAGTTAGGTCACTGGTATCTGTATGATATTTATGATTTATTCTATTCATTTCTTCCCATCCTGGAGTGAACAAGATTGTTGAGCTGTATGGCTGATCTGAGAACAGTAAGGGATTTCTAGTAAGATTTTCTAAAATTACTTCAGTCTATGCTTTTAGAAAATTTATGTTCTTATTCATCTGGATGATCTGTTTGGAAAAAACTCCACCATACAATTAAGCTTTTTCGGAGGGCTTCTGCCTCTTGAAAAGATCTTTCACAAACACTAATAGATGCTTTTAGCTGGAAGAGGAGAGATGGGAAAATAAGCCCACTGTGGAAGCATTGTTTATTTGAAAATAAACAAACGGGCAGTTGCTTCCATATCAAGTAGAGGAGGCCAGACAACTTTACAGTAAATAATACAGAGATGCATAGGGATTTATATTATATACCATTCAAAAATCCTTTTTTCAATTTATGGTAATGTCACACATCATCGGGTAAGAACTGTCAGCTAACTCTACCTGATTCTGCAACTTGTTTTCCTCACCGATCAGAACCTAAGAAAGAAATATATTTAAGTCTAATTTAACTTTTGTTGACATCACCGATGAATTTTTAAATTACTAACAGTGTCAGACAAGCTTGCTTTGTTAAATTCTACAGGTCTGCTTAAAATATGAAGAGACACTGGATAAAGGTGACAGAATTGAGTATTCAAAGGTTCTTTAGTCAGCCCCTACACTTTTAAAAAACCAAACAAAAGGACGGACAGGATATGGAAACTGAGGATAAGCCTTCACAGAAGTTATACCCCCACCAGAATGGTAAGGTTGCATGACAAAAGTACTTAAATTTGAGACACTGGATCAGAGACCTCAGAGGATCCTTAGCCCAACCTCCTGCTCAAAACAGGGTCAGCCATAGGATCATACCAGAATGCTCACGGCTTCAACGAGTCTGGACTTGAAAACCTCCAAAGATGGAGACAGCACAACTGCTATGGGCAACCTGTTCCAACATTTGACCCGCATCTTCATTATATTAAGAACAATGTTCTCTATTATTCAAATAAGCTTAGACACAAATGATCCTGAAAACTAAAATGATCCTGTGTGAACAGCACATCCATCTGCCAACCTGACATAAATTTAAGGTTGCCCATACGGAAAACTGATTCAAATTCCCTCCCTTCGGGGTTCACAGATGGTGGTCAAAACCACACAGCCTTTCCATTATACCTAAAGAAGCTTATAACTGTTATAGGATATTATCCTTCAAGCAGAAGAGCAACAAGAACAAGATGACAAACTTTGTTAGTAGCCTTCACAGGTATTTGCTGACAGCAGAGGGCAGGTGATGCTCCGTATTCTCAGGACTCACTTCCAGAGTTGAACGTGCCATAACCTGGTGATTCATACCCTGTGATCCGCACAGCACCTGCAAGCAGGCCCACAAATTGCTGCCAAACAAAATGGAGCATCTCAAAATAACACATAAGCAAGGAGAAAAAAGTAAAGAAAAAATGAAATTAATAAAAATGCCATCAATGGAGAGCTCAAGTTTTACATACTGGTAGATGGAAGTTATTGTAGCAGCACAGTATAGTCATATTTGCTTTTATTTGGTTTTAGTCCAAGTGGCTCAAACTCTGTCTCTTTTAACCAAAGGCTCATTTCCTGTGCTCTCTTCCTCTCCACTGGTCCTGTCCAAACCTCAAGCCTACAGATTTCAACTGCTCTGACTTCTCACAACAGTCAAGAACAGCAACCTTTCCATGCCTACAACGAACAAGTGGTCTGTGCATGAACGGTAAAATCAGCTTATTCAGAATAGGTCAGATAATTTTTTATGCACAGACCAGAAACATTAACTTGCTACATACAAGGTCTCAACTTTGTTGACATGGGCAACATGTTGATGTAGCCAAGACTTTCATACTTCTTGCATCACAGAAGCTCTGTCTGGGCACTGAACATTGGAAGCCAAAGAAAAAAAACCTCAGCTCTTATAATTTTCCTCTTCCTGGCCCCAAGCACACAGGTGGAAAAAAAGGAGACTACATCCAAGAACATCTACATATCTAGTACCTCTGCTCAGTGAAAGGAATTTAAAATTTGAAAAAAAATAATGCATTACCCTCATGCCCAATATTATTTTTCCAAAACAGAGGAGTTCATCTGAAATATGTTAAAAAACAAACAAACAAAAAAAACCCAAAAACAGTCATAAGCAGACAGCAAGCATGGGAAGTTTTCTTCCAGCTGAAAAGTTAGAAAAAAACTGATCAGAGGATCTTGGAATAGAGGATGTAGATCAAGAGTTTCACTTAGTGCTTTCTACAAAGTCCCAGAATGGCAAATATTTCCAAAACCCTCATCCCACCTTCTTCGTAATCATTACTTTTTCTGAGTGTAATTGTTAGTCCTTTACACTATTTAAGCTGCTCAGATTTGCCAAACAGCCTGTATTCTGATCAAGCACAGGACCAAAATCTAGTCCATTCTCCTCAGACAAACTCAAGCTCTCCAAAGTTTTATTTGCTCCCAGATTCACATAATCAGATTTGGGATAACAGACTCCATTAAGAAGTAGCACACATTCTGGCATCGTGAGGTTACACTCAGCTTGCATGACAAAAGTGATGCAATTTTGAGTAGAAATAGTAACTTAAGTCCAACCCTGATGCTGCAAGCTGCATATACTTTCATATGTCTATAAAAGCCCTCACATAAACAAGAGAGGTTTCTTCAGGTATCTACCCTCTCTAGACACCTCATTTGCATGTTGTTAGACTCTCTAACCTAGGACTTAAGCTCTACAGTCCCGGCAGAACTTCACAGACTGCTATAGTAACCTGACAAACATTTTACCTTCTCTTGCCCCAAATGCAAAATGAATCACTTTGGCCCCTTCTCCCTTCATCTCACAGTTACCCTGTAAGCCAGCTATACAACAAGCCTGGTCAGCTTTGTGTGACCTCTATCTACACTTCCATAGCTGCTAATTTAAGTTGACAGTTGAACTGTTCAATTTCATCTCCCAAGTGTAGTTCAATCCACCATTACAAGATCCGAGTGTTAACATGAAGACAAGCAACACTGTGTCTGGCATCAGAGGTGAAGGTAGAGCAGGATTAAAATTAAGCAACCTGTACTTCCATCTGATTAAGGCCACTGCATAATGATGGCCTGCTACTGTTTATACGAAGAAAAAAACCTGCAGCAATTTCCAGGGCACTGGGGTGTCTACAAACACATAAGACTGGAGATAGCAGAATCCAGCAAAAGGTAAGTATATAGAAAACTTTGTTTCATTTGTTTCAGTGTTCTAAATTACCTGGTTTCTTCTTGCCATAAAGCAAAACTCCCAGGGACAAGCTACGTAAGAGGGACAAAACCAATCTTCCAGAGACTTGTAAAATACACTAATTATTCCATGCAGACTATGAAAATGATGTGACAGGCAAACAGAATTTTTTCAGCTGGATTGAGTAATATGACAAACTTGCAGCTTCTCCACCTAAAAACCACACTCATGCAAATAACATCTTACCACTAAGATGTATTTATGTACACACAGGCTCAATCACTTAGATATAAGGCATTCAAAAAGTATTATTAGCGCATGTTAAGGCTTATTAAGGCATAATAGAGCATTCTAAAGACACCACAAACCTCAGCAGTACAGTAGTGAAAAGAAACTGCAGCATCAGTGTCTTCAATTTCAAAATCTAAAGACACAGAACATGCAGAATTCTGCCTATGCACTAGAGGAAGCCCCACTAGTCCAACCTATTTTTCTTGCCACACCAGGTTCCAACAGGATCTCTCTCTCTCATTAAAAACACTTTATCTCTGCCACCTGATGGCATGAACACTAGCTACAGTGCATCAAATGCATGACTTCAACTTCACCCTCATTTTGCATTTTGTGACTCTTCCCCCAAGAAAAGGCTAAGGTCTTATCACTTCATGAGTGACCACCTCAGCTCTCCACACTTGCATTCTTAGCTTTCAACTAGCCTCCGCTTTAACCAGTGTATGATATACTTTTCACAAGCGACAAAGTTGACTCCTTAATAAGCTCACAGAGCAACAGATCCTTTCCAACAACTCTGAAGCAAAGCAAATTCTGAACTGAATTCAGAATACAGACTACCCTCATTGCTAGCAGCCGCCAACAAAGCCACCATTAAATGCTGTTTACATACCTCTCCCACAGGTAGTCATGCCAAACAGCTGTATTCAGCAATAACAGCTCTCCAGTCTGCTGTCCTGCATGTGAGCAAAATCATCAGTCTTGTTCACGGCAAACTGAGGTTCAGTTTTAGGAACGTCAATTTGCCACTGATTTTCAGCAGTGACCTACGCACCGCATGCACACTTTAACCGGGGTCAAAAATGGTCTTTTGTGTACTTTACCTCCTTAGTATTCGTGTACCAGCGAGCCCCTTACTTCAAATTCTGAGAAATATGTACTCATTTAGCAAGACTTTAGTTTCTTACTGCAGCTGAAAAAAATACAGCTCTGTTGATTTATAGCCATGTTTCATATATTCTGATAGCTTCTCATTTTAACCCTGCTGCTCGCTGGAGATTGAGTACTCCCAGTTTTTGCGGCAGCTTCCCACAGGTCACAGTTTACAATTTAAGACATGCACTCATGGGTGACGAATTACATTCACACCCAAGAGGCATAATCCCATCAGAAACAGTTGTCCAAATGAACCTTGCAGCATTGCTCCATTGGTATGCTGCATAATTCTGCCCTTTGCCAAAGGGGAATTTGATCTTTCACATGGAGATACAAATAAAGCAAGCAGCAATATTACTATGAAATGCACACTTTAGGTGGATCATTCATTTTTCTCATTTCAAACAACAAAGGCTCCTGAAGACACTCAAAGAGCAGATCAGGTCTTAACAATGCAACATGAAGCTAGAAATAAAAATCAAATTACTTTTTTTCTCCACCTTTAAGCAGGAGCACCTCAGTGCAGTTAAGACTACCCAAGACACTACACATTGTCTGTGAGATCTATGCCAAGGTACAAACTGTTTTGTTTCTTTTTATTGCCCTCTCCATCTTGTAACCTCTTTATCACCTCTCAGTTAGACCTGGTTTTAGAAGCAAAGTGCTAGACAAAGAGCTATTGGCTGAAAAGGTACCCATCGTTTCTTTGTCTTTGAAGTCTCATGGAATATAAATGTTAATTCTGTTCCTAACTTTTCTATCAATCTAACTCTTGGTTATTTTATACATGCAGAATCCCACCAAAAGTTTGCTCATTAACTGACCCTCCATTTGGTCCTGCCACACCACTCCATTCCTCTCAGCCTTCAATGTATTATGTAACTCTTTCAGGCATGCCTTTTCCCAAACCCTCCTGCTTCGTCCTGATACAGGCTCCTTACTTCAACCTAACCTCCCTACAGAGGAAATCTCTGTCTCAGGTACTCAGCACTCACTGTTTTGTTTCATATCCCACCCAGAAAACTGTTTCCTCATTCAACACCTCAACTCCTGCCTCTGAAATCTTGTTCTTCCATTCTCTAATGGGAGCTGACAGCACTCCCTTTGCAGCTTGCATACTTTCTCCAGTAGTGAAGAGGAAAAAAAAAAAAAAAAAAAAAAAAAAAAGATTTAGGGTAACGACAAGGGGGTGGAGCAGGGAAGGAGCATGCTTAATTCAAATATATAATTAAAAATATGTACCTGAATTTACAAGATTTTGACCAATTCTACAGATACAGCCACAGAGGCACTTGGGAGACATTGCTCCGTTGTTTCACCTTTGGTTGCTGAACATTTAAAGTCAAATGCTTCACATTACAAGGATAGCAGTGAATCCTTCCCCTGGGATGGCAAAAAGAGATCCTGCTGGAGTATCTGGTTACTCCTAGTCTAGCACATCTAAAAATTGCTATCTCAGACAGCAAGAATTTCAAGGATGTTTCTCCTTACCCTCTGCAGCACACTATATTTGCATTAATGTGTCGAGCTGTATCAAAATAGAAAGGGACCTATTTTGAAAGCAAAAGAAACTTTGCATTCTAAGTCTGTAGGCACAGCTGCATGGGTATACACAACACAAAACCTTCACTTATGTACTATTTTTAGCACTAGACTTTGAGCAAACGAAAGTGTATAGCAGATACTGTTTTGTAAGAGTTCACTGAGGAAAATACCAAAGCAAAGGGATGAAATGGGGATAAGAATCTTCACAGTCTACTACTACTTTACCAGACTACTACTATTACTGAAGAATATGCATGTGTCTTTACTAATTTCATTGCAGTCTGGACAGGAAATGCCACAGATGCTAGTGTCTTCGTAAAATGGGATATGATTAGAAATGGAGTTAAATTATGTGTTATTCATATTTATTTTTCTTGCCTAGCCAGTAAGTATTTCCCACTGTCAGGAAGGAGGAAAGAAGTTGGGTGCTAACAAGAACCAAGGTTAATGTCCTTATTTTCTTCATAGGTCATATATTCTACAAGGAAATACATAAATACAGCACTGGCACTTGACAATTAGAAGCCAGCAGCACCAGCTGGCCTGAAGCCATAAATTCCAACCATCAGCAATGCTGATCAGCCAAGTATTTTGTGGTAATTTAATAATTAAATTATTCCCGTACATCATTTCATCCCAGGTGGAAAAAGCCTACTTTTCTGGTTAGTTTAGTGAAGTCACAAAATTTTATAATTTGTGGCTTCATAACCACATAGCTGTAATTTCAAAACAATGTTTTTCAAAACACAGTGTGTGGAACAGTTTGCTAGCATCCCAAACTAGACAAGGAAGAAGAATTAAAAATGACTAAGATGTTCTTTCTTCACTTCCACTGTACTGTTTCCATTGAATTATATCATACTTTCAAGTGCAGAAACTCCAAGTTAGTTTTGTGCACAGGCAGAGCTGGGCTTGAAAGGAATCAGCAAAAAAAATTTGAACATTAACAATGCCTACCTCCAAATCTCTGTAAAACCAACTGAAATATCCAACTGTCCTGGTTTGATCGACACAGGACTAATTTCTCTTTCAGTAATTTCACTTTGCATTAAAGGCTTTTCTAATGCATGCAAAAACTGCACTTTTAGAAGTGTCTGATTTTGTGAAAATATTTACTTTATAGACAGCTAAGACATGTGCGTTTCAAGGTCTCAGTGTTTTCAAGTTATCCAGGTGCACGGATGAGGAGGATTGAAACCCAGGCACTTGACCCAAGCTGGCCAACAGGACTATTTCATACCATGAATGTCACATTCAATACAAATTAGAAAGTTTGCTGAGAAGTTCTCTCTCTCCCGTGACAGCTGTGATCCTGAGAACTTGTGCCGTGGTGCCAGACCCCTGAGGCCCTTCAATTTCAACCCTCAGGTTTCCTTGTTTTTCCCAACTCCTCTTCCCAGGTGGAGAGGGGTCATTGGGTGGTAGGATAATTGTCTAAATGATATTAAATTGTCGTGGGTTCCTCAAACCATAACATCAATGAAACCACAGATGTGCTTACATTATTTGAGGACTGGGCTTTGTGTCTCGCAGTTTCATTCACTCATGTGTATTCTTGAAGTATAGCTCAATCTGACACTTCAAAATCAGAGCCATGTGACTATCTCACATTCCTAAAGAGTTCTCTTAGTGTGGTAAGAATAAAGTGTATCATCAATCCAATGTCTTGGGTTTTAGCTAGATTCATAAGAGGATTCTGGACAAGGCTAATGAACCATACCATTAAAATGCAGCTGTATAGAGGACAAAAGAATAAAACAACTATAGAATTAATATGGCTCAGAGTAATTTTTTTAATCCCAATTAAAAGTGCATTATGAATAGCTTTTCACTAAGCAGATACTTTAAAGTTTTATAACAAAGATAAGGACTCCAGTATCAAAACTTAGGAAGAAATACTTGATTTTCTTAGCCACTGTTCACAAAGCCCTGAGGAGCCTGCTTCCCAAATCTCTAAGTGATCTGCAGCAAACAAGCTGAAGATCACAGTGCAGACAATTCCTGGTAGTCCTTCATAGAAAACAAGACAGAGCATACCTAAGCAAGTTATGTAACTTGTTGAGGTCATGCTTACCTTGTCAGTCCACAGATTCTTCTGTTTTGGCAGCAACTACAAAGAGATACATGACTCCTTCTGGCAAGTATCCCACTATTGAATAGATAACAGTTTTTGCTAGCATATAAGGTCAGACACCTGTTGTTCATCAGAAGTCACATAAATGCAGTTCCAGTGCTGAAAAATGGGAACAGAATTACTAGTAAGGCTTCAACCACAGCACCTATAAACCACTCAGTCACTCAACATACAAAGTTACAAATAACCAAGCTCAACAGTCTTTAATTCAAATACATTTATAATAAGTAAACATTTCAGAATCAGAATCGGAGGGAGTAGACTGAAACACACACAGACATTCTTGATTTACTGTCCAATCTGCTAGAGAAGGAATGGTTATTTCTAATAGGAGTTTGATCAGTACAGAAGACTGCCACAAACTAAAAGCTTGTCTTAGTTAGGTATTAGCTATGCAGTAAAGTACATTCAAGAAGTCCTTGTATCAATTTGGCATTTTTCAAGTACCTGGCAGCTGGTCCTTTTACAGATAACATATAGCTCCTTTTTGCCAGCAGTGTTAAATCAAAATCCACCTCTTCCAGTCCATAAATATACTGAGAATCCTATTTAGCTGAAGTCTACTGGCTGACTCTGGTATTACTGCCAACTTCTCTAAAATGAAAGCGTTATGAAAGACTTCTTTTCTATTGAGAGATATCACACCTCATACTGACAGATTCGAGTTGTGCTACTGATCACTTCAACATTACATACCTATGAAATTTTAAAAGAATAAAATCTGAACAAGTAAAACACATTATCTGGAAAAACATCACAGATGTCTAAGGATAAAAAGAAAAAGGCTTTAATACATTTCAGTATTTTGTGCAGATAATTATTTAACAGACTATGGTCAATCAATGAAGAAATAAAATACAAATGTTTCAGTCCTCACTCTCTTTTTCTTGAGACACTTAACTTGTACTTCGAGCTTAAGTACTAGTTAAGTAGTTAATCCATTGATACACAACCTAAGCAGAAAATAATTTTTCAGTTGTACCACTAAATCATCAATATCATTAGTGGTATAACAGCTCAGTGCTGTACCACTAATAGCATGTACTGTAGTGATACATTTGTAATCCAGTTAATTGGAGTGCAACAGTAAAAACTCAAAACATCCCCAAGCTTTGCTCAGTAAATGTTGCACATAATAGCTTTAGATTAAATTAGAATTTGTTTTCATTGCTAGCGTTGCAACGATGGGCAAAATTGTCTCTAAAAGTTAATGTCTATTAAAAGGAATATTGTTACGTTTTATGATGACTAAACAAAATAAATGACAAGTAGGTACCAAGAAGTAAGATTCAAAACTCTATAACCAGAACTTATTTTCAACAGAAAGGTATGAGTGTGGATTCATTTGGGTTGGAGTAACTTGTTTGCTTGACATCTCAAGTTACGAACTTTTCTTCCTCATAAAGTGAATAAATCCAAAAAAGTCCTTACTGAACAGAAATAGCTTTATCATTACAATCAAGAGCAACAGAACACCAACATCTTCAGATGCTTACAGCTGTATTGTAGAAGCTGGTTCAACAAAGGTAGGATGGTGAAATTTGATTTGATAGTCTCGCTGCAGCAGACAAAAATGAAGCTTGCATTTTGTTTGCTGTCAGAAAAAGAATATTCAATTCACAAGAGCGCATATAACAAAACGAAACATGCAATCTTTGCTTTTAAAACTTTTACTGCAACAGAACATTGACGTGAACAGTAATTAGATATCTATCATTTTTCCCAAAAAGATGTAAACAGGATAATAATTTTACCTGTGTGTATATAGCTTCTCAGATCATTTGAGGGGGCCAAAGGAGGGGGTGGCATTTCTTAATGATTGAGACATTTTTAACTGAAATGCGTCTTCATTTGAAAAAAAAGCAGCCAACATTGTTTTAATCCAGCATTAAACAAAATACTGCGCTTCTTGCGCTACTTTAACACACCTGAAAAAGCAAAATAACTACCCATATTTTGGCATTCATGTTTACATTTGCTCAGATCTTTTAGATTTCACAAAGCTGCTACCCAGTGTTGCCATGAAATACAGACTGTAGAATCTACGTAGTACAGGCTACTTCCAATACCAATACTAAGTAGAAAGGAACATGAAGTAGGGCATTACACTACATTTCTGGAACTAGTACAGTAAGAGTGAAAACCTAGAAAAGTTAACCTACAGTTTACAGAAGGAACGAATTATCTGCAGAAGCTGATTTTTGGTTGTATATTATTTTACACGCTGTGATTTTCTCCATCTGCTAATTTAAAGCAGACATACTTGCTGCTTTCTTTGCTTTGTTTCCCATACTCTCTTCTCCCCCCTGCCATATGCCATACACCAAGCATTATAAGTATAAGCCCAAATATCCCAGACAATCCAGTGAATAAAGTTAGTGTAATGCACTGGTGTGAGGTGTGAAATAAAAAAAATGTCTCTCAATCTTCATCAAAGTTCTGTTGTAGAAGAAAGTTGGCAGCCAAGTTTTCATTCTTCTCACAAGCAAAATATGCCTGTATCACAAGTCCTTCAGGAAATCCTAATGCCTTTAACTGAAGAAAAGAAACACATTTAGAACATGTATTTTGTACATTAAGCTTCTTTGGATGTCTAGTATCTTGAGATGCCACTTAAGCAATTACTGCCTTCTTGATACAAACACTGCTCCCTAGCTCAATACAGCCTTTAGTAAGCAAAGAATAAGAAGGTGTTGCCTCTGTCTTTAGTAAACAGAATTCTCACTTGAAAAACTGATTTAATGAGTCTCATGAAGCACCATAAAACATGTCACTTTTCTTTCACTGCCACAGTAAGTCACTAAAACAGACTTGGGTCACAGTAATGTCAGGAATTAACAGCACATTGCACTGCTGCAGAAAAAAACCCAAACTTCAAACAATGCCCATTTTAAACTGTTAATTACACAAAGCTCAAGATCTTTAACAAAAGTTGCCTGCAACAAAAGCTCCCAGCCTGTGATCAATAGTTGGTAGCCCAATACATCACACTAAGCCATACTTTCAATTGTTCCAACTGGATTTTCACTTTAAAAAAAAAAAAAAAAAAAGGACTACACACTGCAACCATGAGAACTAAGTTCAGATCAATCTGTTTTTCAGAAGTCAAGGAACTAATTAACTTGTGGGACACAATGACAATAGGGGATGGGAATACTAGAGAAGAGCTTATTAGGGTGCCAAGGCAAATGGGCATAGCCTGTGCTTAAAGACATCCAGCAGCCCAATCTTTATTCTAGCCAAAGGCAAGGACATACAACCATTTGGAGATTTTCTTAAAATCCTCACAGTACCTGCAAAGCATTTTACATATAAAGCAGATCAAATCTCTGTGAGAAACTACGTCCTATTGTCCCTTATCAACCATTCTTAGATTTAATTTCATGCTTACAAACAGAATGAATGTGTAAACTGTAATACTAAGACACCTAAATTTTAAGGTGTGTCTTTCATGGAAAGGGGAAGAAGTATACAGGTCTCTGTTGCATTCTGGAACAGATTGTAGAGGTAATGCTCTACTGCATAAAATGGTTTTAAAAGGAAATGCGGCAGACTAGAGAGGATGATCTGTGAAGAAGTACATGGACAAACAGTTTTATTAGACTGATTTTATTAATTGTCAATTTCCTTGAGATCTAAAGAATTGACATCTATATTAAAATTGATCTTTTCTGATGATTCTTACATAACGTTTTGCTTTGTCAGTTGAAAAACACTGTCTTTGATAGATAAAAACACTACCACAGTATGACATAAGTCTTTGCAATTTGTTCTAAGAAAGATCTCAGAGGCAATGCCACCTACGCAAATCCATAGTCAGTGTTCCACACAGTATTTACGAATGCAATATACCACCCCCAAGTCTATTTTTATAGTCATATTTACCTCTGTTTTTAGAAAGCTATAATTAACTAATTCTCATGGATAGACAAATAACTGGGTTAAGTAGCAACTTCAACTAATCCTCTTAACTATGAGAGCTCTTACTATCTAAGTACTTCGCAAACAGTGCACATGCAGACACACCTTTGTACCTGGAAACCTATCACAGCACAATCTAGAATAGTACCAGTCTGAGGCTTTTGCAAGAGGAATTACTGCCTGAGTTCCCACTCCTGAGGGAAACCCATTTGATAATAAATTATTATGGACGGCCTCTGGTCACTTAAAAGGCTCTGCATCTTCCCAGTAAGAGAGATTCAAGAGGTTTTTAGACTCAATTGCTATAAAGCAAGAAGAGATGCAATTTGAAACAAGACTACAACAGCTGTGAAATATCAAGTATCAAAAATGATGCAGAACTACTGAGCATAAACAAAAAAAGTTTAAGTTAAGGCACGTCTTAAGCACACACCAGAGTCAACACCCTACAGCAACAGCCAAGCAACATTTCAAAGAAGAAAGACTCACCCTTTCTATAGCTTCCTTTTCCTGAGGTGTTACTTGAATGTAGTTCATATGACCATTTCCAGCTTCTGCTACTACTCCTCCAGTGCTGACGCCATCATCACTGCCACTTAAACCTTGGCGGGACTCTAGAACTGGCTCATTCAACATATGAATAAAGTGTTCCTGGTGTTGGCTTATTTGCTGTGATGCATGGGAGAATAAAGGAAATAAATATATTGAAATAAAGCATGTTTAAGACTGCCAACAGGCAAGTAAGAATATTTAGTGAATTAAGTAGTCAAAAAATGTCTAAAAAGTGCATAGAGAAAAATGATTAAATCCAATCATGAGAAATGCAATTTCATGTTTCAGTCCAATTGCAGTGACTCTTCCCTCTTCCTGATGCCCTTTGCACCTCTTATAGACTCAGACTCATTTCTAATGTCATAGAAAAACATTTGTACAACAACTGCTGAAAAGCCAACAACAGAATGCTGTAACTGCTATTAACACGCTATCCCAGTTAACATCAACATACCCTTTGCTTTTAAAGCTGAATCAAAATTAGCAGCATTATTTTGTCGTTTTAAGATTCACCTGCAGTAGTTGAGGGTTTTCCCGTCCAATCTGCTGTAGCAATGCTGGTAACAGAGAAGGATTTTGCTGAATAATTTGTCTCATCTGCTGGAACTGAGGCTGATTTCGTAAAAACTCAAGTGGATGTCCTGAAAAATCAGTAAGATAACATGTTTTTAAAAAAGTTACTGAGATTCTTCATAAAATGCACATGTACATTCTAACTGTAGATAGAAACAAGACATGAAAGCAGACAATATACCCCTCACTGAAGAATAGAGCACCTTGTTTCCTCACACTTATTCTAGCTTTAAGCAAGAATTCTTTATCCTGCAGTTAAAGAATGCATTTTCTTTTCACCCAGCCTTCTCTTAAGATCCAACAGCCTTCTGTCCTTGATCTCCAGGACTTTTCTTGTTACGTCTCATCTCTGAGTAACCTCATTCAGAGACACCTACCCAGACTACTGTTTTGTCTCCACGCCTACAACAGAGTTCTCTACCTCCTGCAATAGGTCAGTTCTGTCCTTCTCAAGTGAGTCTTACCTTCCCATATATCCTATACTGTTAGGTATTGCCTTGAATGCAGAAGTGTCTGAAGTGCTCCGAAATATCCCACTCCTCCATTCTCTCTTTATGGATGTCATGTATGCCTGTCACTACTACCTGTATGTTTAACACTCTCGCCTCTATCAACGCTTACATCTTAAACAACATCTCTGCCACAGCCTAAGACAGACCTTTCCTACTCCTTGATTATGTCTACTTTCATGTATTTATTTCCCTTTAAGACAGAGTTCTCCTCAGCAGGCACCAACCAGTCTGTCCATGTGCTGCACTGCTGACTGAGGAGTCCTAGGTCATGGATAGGTCTCTTGGGTCTTACACCTCACGGCCTTGCTGCAGGTGTCTCCCTTGATATTCCAACTTCCAAGCAGTAAATGTACTAGTATAGTGACAGTCAACAGTGCACAGTTAGCCACAGAAGCAGGAAGCCAGAGCTTAAATGAGAGAAAACACAACTCACTCCACATTTGTGGTCCTACATTTAAATCCAGAATACTGAATCAAAGGAATTGTGTATTCATGGCATTTTTAGAAACTTCATGCTTTATTCCAGATATATCCACATACAATAAGCCATTCGTTCCAAGCAAGTACCACACTTGGAATTTCCACATTATAGCTCTTATCGAATTCACTTTGATCAGTTCACAAGCACCAGGAACTTAAAATTCACTCAAGAAGAGAATGCTCAAGTGCATCCTCTCAAATATAACCTTTCTTACCTCCTAATGAACTAGTAGTTGTAGGTATAGTTGCTACAGCTGCTGCCACTGCTGAAGACTGAGAGGCACCAGTGCTTGCTGCTTGAGGGGGGTCAGCCACAGCCTGATTATCTCCGGGTATACCCTAAAGACACAGTTCACATAATTACCTACAGAATGCTAAAAGATATTTGTTTTACTTCATGTAATATTTAGTTTTCAGAATGAAGGAAAAAACATTAATGCTTTCTCTACAAATACAAAGCAAGATGCTGTGATAGGTATGCATTTACAAATGGAAGGGAATACTGTGAGAAAAGTAATTTAATTTTGACAGGAAAAATATCTGGTTTGTATACCGAGGTAGTAAAGCATGCATTGTATCAGTTTAAAAATACATTTTACTCCATAAACAAATACCTGCTTTGAACCCTGATCTAAGATATTTGATATGAGTAAAAAAGTTAAACTAAATATACTGTTACAATATGCTATAATGTTATGCAAATAAAGTTACATTACAGCAACAGAATTGTAGTACACAATACTAACAGTGAGATTATAGATGCCATACAATCTGGCAAGAAATTAACAAGAGATATAAGAACATGGATCTTTGGACCTCTTTCCTTCAACAAAAGAGCATGACCACTGTCATTTACTGTATCTTAAGTGTGAAACGTCCTGTATGTTATCAAATTTTAACAGTTAAAAAAACCAGTTAACTTGCACTGTTTATTTTCCACGTGCAAACAACTTCAAATAGGAACTAACTGCTCAGGCGCATGAAACTGAGAAATCTAAAAAAGAACAATTATACTAAGTTAGAATGTGGGTTATACAGCTGAGACAGACCTTACTCTGTTACCTTACTCCTGCATGAGAATCCTTCAAACTTTCCACCCTAACCGTGCTTTCCCCGCTGCCACTGAACTCCTGCACCAAATTTGTCCTTCCATCCTCCTCCCTGAAGCCCAGAAACTTCGGCAGCTCGGCATGGGACAGACACCAAGAAAGATTCCTGTATGGCTACAAGCCATGGTGGTATAGGTAAGGGAAGCTGCCCAACAGGAACCCAAAAGAGTCAGTCCACAGAACAGCAAACCTCCTGATACACGCAGAGTAGTAGTGAGCTATGGGAAACCCAAACCCAAAGGGGCAAGACTATACAAGATCTTCTACTTCATAGCACTCAGCTTCCAGGGCATCACAAAATTTCTCTACAGTCTTCCAGCATATTAAATCCAGATAAGTCTGAGAGGGCAGCAGCATTGGTATAACTGAATATATTTCACCTGCCTCAAATGAAGAAGGCACCCCTCAGTTTGGAAACCACAAAACATAAGGAACAGGGTGGGTGGAAATAATCACAGAACCTCAATGTAACCAGACAATGAAGATGTTTGGCAAACCTACCATAGACATCACTAGTAGGTAATGCAGATTAAAAATCCTGCTTGTTGTGGTTTGGCCTCAGCTGGCAACAAAGAACCACGTGGCCACTCGCTCAACCCCCACAGCAGTGGGGGAAAATTGGAAGAAAAGGGCAAAACTCGTGGGTTGAGATAAAGGCAGTTTAACACAACAGCAAAGGAAAGAGGAAAACAATAACACTGATGGAGGGATGTGCACACAGAGTTACTGCACCAGCGCTCCCCGACCAGACCCTGGGCAGCCCCAGCCCGCTCTCGAGCTGTGACTTCCTCCTCCTCCCCCGGCCAGCTCCCCTGCGATGGACATGGTGGCACATGGTATGGAATACCTGTCTCCCGTGCCAGAAAATTAGCCCTATCCCTGCCGGAACCAGGACACTGCTATAACATGTTCTTCACATATGTTCATCACTATAGCTGAACAAAAAGGACAAATACACAGCTAACATAAAGACCACATCTATAAAGGGAGAACTGGACAGTGCTCCAGGCAAAACTTTGCCATACCTGTGAGATAAGCAGCACATCAAGGTATAAATCACCTAATCACCAAGTCCATGTTTAAGCCACCCAGAGGAATAAATGCAAGTTTTCCCTGTCACACACTTCATTACCATTATGTAGCTCGGTCAGCTTGTTACACATCCCTCCCTCCACAGAGAGGGAAGAAAATTCCACTCGTTACCTAATTCTGAGGTAACTCTTATGAATGCCTTACAGAGAACTGCTTAAATACCTTTTCCCACCAAATCAGTCATTTCTGGGAACCTGAGTATAATGCAGGAACTTGGGTTTATCTTATGAAATTACTGGTTGATTTCACCTATTCACAGGGATATGTTGTCACTGCAATCTGTGCCCAGATCAAACACCATATGCTTGTTTAAACCATGTTTGCTCTTGAATGGAAGCCCTAGTCCAACCAAATTTATGTAGAGATGATTTGCCATCTTGAACATCATCTTAACTCTTAAATACAAGCTTGAGGTATCACTCTCCAAATAACCAAGACTGCGTACAATTGTAATCAGACGAGACTAGTGAGGTGTATGCACCTTGTTCATAGAGTTATACAACAGAATAAAGCATGGTATCAATTCACATACAATTAATTTTGAATGTAAACATTGCTTGGACAGCAAAAAGACCATTTTTGCCTTATGGTGGACTAAACAATACAGCAGATTAAACAATAAAATTACTGTTTAATTGAGCACCAGAGCAGTGTTTTGCTGACATTGATCTCTACAGGGTAATAACCACACCAGGCCCAGCCCAAGGAATATAGACATTTAGAACAGGATAGTAGGCAGGGACCTACAATGATCATTCAGTCCAACTGCCTGACCATTCCAGGGCTGACCAAAAGTTAAAGCCTATTATTATTAAGGACATTGTCCAAATGCCTCTGAAACACTGACAGGCTTGGGGCAACAACCACCTCTCTAGGAAGCCTGTTCAGTGTTTGACTACCCTCATAGTAAAGAAAGGTTTCCTAAAAACTTCCAAACTAAGAAGCTGCAACCAATTGTCTGGTTGTTGGAGGAAAGACAGGACCCCTTCCCAATTAAGGGTTAGGAAATCCTTGGATCAAAAACAGATCTGAACCTAAATGCCTCTGAAGATGAGTCTGGGGCATAGAAAAAGAAACTGCATCTTTTGGAAATGAGACCTCCTTCCATGACCACAGCTCAGGGACACAGGATTATATCTAGATTCTCAGCCATGAAGACTGAACAGCTTGTCATCTGAACCATGGACAACAAGTGGAATCTTCGGGGCTCATTTAAGGAACAGCTACACTTTAAGCATAGGTACTCTCTTGACATTTTCTTTCCAACACTTTAGAAGTACCTTTGACCTACTGATTCTTTAAAGCAGGATAGTGGTATACACTTAACAGCTCTCAATATCCTAATCCTACCCTGCAGATTATATAAAAGATCACACTGATGATGGTTTGCACGCAGGTAAAGTACAGGGTAAAAGAACAGTGTCGTCAATGGACAAATATTAACTAAAGAGAAGCTTTTTTGATGCAGCAGGATGGTAAGGAACTTGCTTAGACCCCAGTAGATCAAGAACAGCTAGAAAGACCATTTGCAGCAACAAGAGTCTTCTAGAAGGACAATATAAGTCTGCCAGCTAATATGGTCTCTAAGAACATGACTGTTGCTCCTCATGCCCTTTTCCAGCAGGAAGAAGAGGAAGAAGAAAAGATGCTTTCAGTAAAATGTAGGATGAAACAGTAAGGGACCAGCCTATATAATGGAAGGACCCATTTTAAACATAGGACCTACTGAAGGAGCAGAAACAAACTGCTCAGATGAGTCAGACTAAATCTATTTGGCAAACGGGCCATGTATTGAACTCCACTGTAGGGATGCTCTATTTCTATTCAGGACTTCCTGAACAGAAATAAGCTAGAGCAGGGAAGTACCAGACTGAGTGTACAAACACTGCACACTGTACATGATTGACACATGCACAGCAAGCCCAGCTTCCACGAGGCACTGGATTTATGGTATATGTACAGACTAAATGAACAGTAAAATAAACATTTTTAAGGCATGAAAAACAAACGTTTGAGATTCCAGAGGTTTGAGATTCCAGACTTTTGGCAGATAGATGGGAGCTACTGCATTCACCCTTAGGGTAAGACAGTATGTATCACCTTTTGTTGACCCAATACTAGATGAGAACTGAGCTTTTTACATTCATGCACTCAAAACATTTGTCATGTGTTTCAAAACTGCAGGTTAGAAAGTCTTGGGATCTTTAATGTAAGTAGCAAGCATGCCAGTGACTAGTAGTTGTAACTACTGAAGAACAACATTAACAAAAGGAAAGTTTTATAACTGGATGTAAAGATGCCAGTTCTCTTGTCAATCTATCAGAAATTCAATCTGCATATATTTTGCAAGGACTGCTTCAAGACATCTGGCTTCAATATTTTAATAAAATTCAGATTTGAAACAAGGAAAAACCACATCAATGAAAAATGGTATGCTAGAGTAAAAACTAAATGCACCGGAAATACTGATTAAGCAACAAGCTCCCTGACAGATTCTCTGGCGGTTACAATTCCCTTGTCAGATTAAGGTATAGAATGAGAAGTAATCCAAAAAGCCTCTAATACAACTCACAAGATTTCCATTAAAGTGAAGCTACTCTTGTATTTCCTCTCACACCAATGAAGTTCCTTTCACACTTTAAACTGTATTTATCAAATGAGAAACTGCTTAAATTAAAACAGAAGTTAAATAAAGTACACTTCAAAAAAAACCTCTCAAACCTTTCTATTTGGAAAGTATATTATTAAGAATACTGCGCATTATTAGTAAAAACAAGGAACTGGAACCTAAAAAAATGCCTTTATGATGATACAGATACTAATACAAAAATACAGCTCATGCTGTCACTAAGATGTGACAAAAAATCATTCCTTGAGTCAGCCATTGGCAGTTAAAACTATCACTGTAACTGGACATACTTTACGTACGTATCCATACAAATCAACAAAGAATAAAAGCAAGGAAGTGACAGAGGTAGTTAGGGATGACTTCAATATTTCTTCTAACATATGACCCTCAAAATCCAAATCTCAGCCTCCCAGATGCTGTGCTTAGAGATATTGTTTCCTCTGTGAACATGTATTACTCTCACTGGATAATACTCAAAATAACAAGTAAATCAAAGTTAAAATTATTCTTTAGTGAGGACAAAACAAAAAGTGAAAGAACATGGTGTAGATAAAATAAACTGCTCACCATTAAAAGGTATTCCACCGCTCTGTCAGGATTGTTGAAGCTGGCTCTCAGCGCTGCAATTACTTGCTCTCGTTCATAGCCCATTGACATGATCTCAGTCACCATATTCTCATAGGACTGACCTGTCACTAGAAGTAACATGACCACCATTTTAAGGAAATACAGGAAAAAAGCACAAAAAAGTTTCAATGGATATATTTGATTTCTACCCAAATTTGTGTCATTCATTGAAGAGTAAAGAATAGCTCATATTAAACTTGCCATGGTTCTGTTGCTTTAACTACAAATATATGCTGGTGGTTTCATTATGCATTTGATTGGAATAGCAGAGAGTAAACACAATGCAAACTTCTGTTGAAAAAAGCAGCACTTGTGATACTTCTGTACTTGTAATTGAAATAATATTCCCTTTTTATGCTTTCATCTAAGGTCAAGAGCATCCTCACAACTAATATTCAATTCCTGGTGTAATCAAGAAAAGCCTCCTACAGTCTAAGTTTGGAAATTAAGCTTTCTAGGCAGAAATCTGCCTGTCAAACTGTTAGCCATTGAGGTTTTTCCCAGTAAAGACTTTACACTATGCTACAGTTAGACAGATGACAAACAGTGATGACCAAGTTACAACTGTATATTGCTGGTGATGATAATCAAAGTCTTTTAATCAACTTAACATGGACCACCTCAAGTCAGGCAGAATACTTAAAGTTGCATTTAGGAAAGTTACCCAAGACCTCAATGAGGGTTCGGGAGAACAAGTTATCTCATTTAATTCAGGTACATTTGACTAGACATCCATCACATCAAATCCCCCACCTCTTACAGCATAAATGGACTAAAACTGGCCCACACCTGCAGCTATCAAGACAAAAGGGTACACACACTATATACGGAGCAATTTAAGGACAACTAATGACTACACTAATGGTATCATAGGGAAAATTATCTCTCTTCATTATCCATTTAATTTCCCTTCCTTAAAAGCAGACAACAGGTTTAATAATTCAGAAAAATAACTATTCCATTACAAACTGTAACTGAACAGCATCTTAAAGGTTATCTTCATGCAAAAACAGAAAAAATACAACCCCAAACCCGAGCATTAAAATACCATCTCCTACGTTGGATAAAGGTACTAAAGGGTATAAAACAGCCCTAGCCGAAGGATACTTGTGCTTTATCCGTAAGATAAAGAATGGATTCACAACCCTAGACTAATTTGCATATTTATTGTTTTGACTTCAAAATAATAGTGTCAACCTGAGCTTAAGGAATGGTAAGTTCATGTCTTCATATACAACTACAAGATCAATCACTTTATACCTAACTTCATTTTTTTCAAAGACAAAAAGTTTCACCTGAACTTCACTCTAAAGATATATATATTTCTGTACATATCTTCAGCCAAGCAAAAAAGCCAAGCCAACAACTGTCCCAACAGTGATTTTGCTAAACTTACTGTTCATGTTCTTTCTTACAGTGCTAGTTTACCCTTACTATTGCTAACAAACTAATCAAGGGAAACAGCAGGCAGAACAGCTCTTGATCTAATTAGCTACTACTTAGACATTTCTGTAGTGCTCTTTCAATATAAGCTAGGTAGCGACCAGAACAGCATAAAAGATTTGGTACAGAAGAAAAAGATACAAGGTCAACTTGCTCTGGACAGACTGCTACATAAGCCATCATTAAAAGCCAAAGAAGGAAACAGAATTACTGTGAATTTAGGCACACATACTCTGTGTACAGTCTACTTACACAAGTCATGCAAAAGTAAGACCAAGAATAATTCAGGAATTGCACACCAGCAATGTCAGGCCTATCTCTACATAGTGCTACTGGGAATGTTTGTGATGGCAATGCTGAACTGGTTCCGCTCTTTGCTTTTGTCTTTCAAGTAACATTTTAAAGCTGGATTAATTTTCAAATCCCGTTCATCACACTCCCCACAACAACTCTTGTCCCATGCCCTATAGAAAGGTTAGGCTGCTCCAGTGAAAGATATGGTTGCGCAGGAACTGCAAGATATGCAGATCTTCATGTAGCACATAAAGCCACATTGGTTTTCAGTCAGCGTATCTAACTGAAAACAAAAGCAATTCAGTAGAAACCAATCCCTGCTTTTAAAGTGAAGTCAATTATCTTCAGACAACGTGACTGAGAAGCCACAGTAAGAACATGTCTAGTATCCTTCTTAGGATGTAAAAACGTACTACATGAATTTGTGCAAGCAAATTACTTTTAAGACAGTTTCTAAAGAAAAAGAACCACAGAGTTCATGCCTATTGCCTTTGAAAATTTTTTGGCATATAACCCTTGCAGCATGCTTACCTAGGAAATCACAGTCAATGTCTATTATTTCCAAACTGTTAGGGACACGTGGGTTTACTGTATCAGATACCAATGAAAGAACTTTAATACGAAATGGATAGTGAGGTGATGCTCTCCTTCTATATTCAAAGGATTTTTTTTTTTTTTTTCCAATTCTGAATATAACTGAATCAAGACCACCGGCTTAATTAAACTTGTTGGTCTTTATTGTTAACATGAATACTTGTGATGATCACATCTCAGCCACTAAGGTATAATAAATGGTTAATGAAGCCTGCAGCACCTTTGGTGGCAGCAGTCACTTTAAAAATGCAACAGAACTCGACTGTTTGTCTCCTACAGTATCTATCAGCTATTTCAGCTCATATATTTCTTCAGACTAAAACAGTATAGCATAACATAAACATAACATGTCATAACATAAAACCTAAGCTGCAGTTAGACAGACTAAACCTGGTGGCTACCGCCAATACACATAAAACATTACTACTGCTCCTAAATCACCTTGGGCTGTTTAATCACAACACCTGCCTCCAATATATCCACACACCCCTACACAAAAATTTAAGTGAAACTCTAATTAGTTTAACTTTTTGTACCAAGCTGTAGCTTAATGTCTACAGAGATAAGACAAAATAAAAAACCCAACTCCCTCTTATTTCTGTGCCTTAATTTCCTACACTCTATTGAAAAAAAACCCTCCAAAAATTTAAGTAGGAGTAAGGAGTTGAGGTTTTGCCTGGTCATTTCCTAACTACCAGAATCAGCGTAAGTGAGGGGCAGAACCCCCTATTGTTTTTACTCTGTTTATTCCACTGAGAAACAAAGGTATTTAAATCGTCAAAAGAAAAGTGAATTGACTATAAGTATATGGAGGCATCCATTCCTCAACCCAGACAGCAGCAGATTTGATGAATTTATCTAACTGAAATGTGTCAAAAGACAGTACTGTCAAAGCTGGAATAAGTGAATAAAGGCAGCCATTTTATCAGACCTGCACACTGGGAAGTAAAGGTGAAAAGAAAAGCGTATACACATTTATGTCCAGTCTTCTATTCAAGCCACTTCAAACTGAATAGTTAGAAGAGAAATTAAGGCAAACGGGGAAAAAAACCCCAGGAATGATAAGGATCTTCCTTTTACACAATAAAAATATATGAAGTGAAATATTCTTCAGTAAAGAAGTTCTTGGTGCTGGTTCTAAGATACCAACTCTACGTCTTAGAGAAGAGTACTTTGATTATAACTGTAACAATGACAGATACAGAAGAGAATGTCAACATCTGCTAATCCGTCATTTGTTTCTGCTGCACCAAAATAATGTCTACATTAAAAAAACACTCCACTTACCAAGTGCACTTATAGCATCCTCAAAAAGATTTGATCGAGATGTATCACCTGTTGTACTGTAAGATGAAGACAAGTGCAATGGTAATTACAAAACTT
>VFFE01007221.1:438695-466329 GCA_008921705.1 Burhinus oedicnemus
TTTCCAAAGAGCTCTCTTTTGGTCTTATGGTGAGACGAGATTTTACAAACTTACAATACTACCATATTTAATACAAGGCAAACCTCCCCCCCTATCCCCCAATAGTTTGGGTCTTGCCCATCTGCTCAGGGATTAGCAATCTGCTTGCTTGAATACTTTAAAAGGTGGGAGAACAAGGTGGATTTTCAAAAGCACACAGCAGTCTCAGTAACTGCTTCCCCACAGCACTGGTTTGACCTCAATGAGGACCCAAGGAGGTCAGTGGTAAGCACTTATTAAAATGTCAGTATCCTACTTTCCCAGCAATATAAACTGCTAACATATGCAATTACTCCATCTCAAGTTATCAAAACTGTTAAATTAGAGGATTAAAGGCTCACCTCCATGAACACCAAGGAACACAGAGGCACAGCACCAGGCAGAAGAACCCCAGTTAACTCAGACAGAGCCAAGGGTGGCCCTTTCCTGGCTCCTCCCAGGGCTGCAACGTAAAGCATTAGGCCCTTGGTCTCGGGGTGATGCCCCTGATCAGTTAAAGGGAGAGGCTCTTCAGGTCTCCTTACAGATCAAGGGCATTACTGCTTACAGGGTGGTGCGACTCACCATGGGGTGCCAGGAAAAAGCGTTTGGGGACTGTGCAAGACTTACAATGGGATATCTAGGGGAAAAACCAAAGGAAGGGAAAAGGAAGCATCAAGGCACCCTGCAAATGAAAAGCATGGGTAAAGAGAGCAAAAAGAGAAGAAAAAGAGCCCGTTACATGCAAACAGCACTTGCCTGGCCATGCCCTCCTTGCACCTGATCACCAGTCCACCACACCTTCTAATTAAATTCCATTTCTAACTATTTTTCATGCTGGGGGGGTCTCTCTGTTCTACATGCATGTGTGTGTATGGAAGTCTAAGTGCCCATAACTCGACAGGGAACCACGAGTCACCGCAATCCACATGTCTGTGGAGTCAGCAACTGCAGACACCAGACACTGGAATTCTCAGGGCCAGCAACTGGAGAAGGGGCTACAGGAGTCCACGTGCCTGGGGTGTCAGCAACTGAAGACTACAGTGCATGCATACACCGGCACGTGTGCAATCACCAGCAAGCATCAAGCTTGACTACAGTGAGTAGGATAAGATGCTTCAGAGCTCAGTATTGAATGGCTGTAAGTCAGAGTCAGCTGCTGGAGAGACTGGAGGGTCTGAGAGAGGAGCTGCTGGAAAGACTGTAACATCCAGGGGTCTGGTACCAGTAAGGTCATAGGCCAGTTAGTGGAGAGACCTGTTTGTGTGTCCATGAATGAGGCAACTGGGAGACCAGAGGACCTAAGGATCAGCTCCCAGCTTCAGTGCATGTCTACAGCCAATTCCTGGGTGGATTGTTGGTGTGTATGTGGGCATGTATCCATCCAAAGGGAATATGAGTATCAGAAACTGGAGGCCAGTTGCAGGGCTCAGGCAGTCACATGCCCAGGTACCAAAAACTTGGGAGACTGGGAGATCTAAGAGCCAGCTATCAGAATAAACTGTCTAAGGCCTGCTACTGGAGAAGTCTGTATTGTTCATTTGTATGTTTGTACATATATGTTTTGCACTCGTGAGCTTTCCCCTGAGTAGCTAGAGGGTAACAGGATGCAACTGCTGGTGTTGTATGGTTGTTTGAGAGCTGTTTTTTTCCTGCCTGTGTTGACCTATGCAGCCAGAGCCATATATATAGGTACATACATATTGTGTGTATGTACTGGAAATACATGTTCGGTCTTGACACTTGATAGACATGGGGACATGAAGATGCAGCAACTTTGCATCTATCAGGCAACTCCTATCAGCAAGTGAAAGATCATCAGATTAATCTGAATCAGTTTTCAGAAGATGTCACCAAAAAAAAAAATCTAACAAGGCTTTTACAGACATGCATTTTTTTAATGTAAGAAAAAAATCTGTTCCAACAAGAACGCATGACTAGTATCTATCACTAGTAAGATTTACAACTAAAAAGAGATCAAAGGTGAAACAGGACACCAGCTTGCCTGGCCATGGCTCAATAAATCTTCACAGGCCTTAGTAAATTAGCTTCTAAAGCAAATCAGAAACAAGCAGTACTCTGAAATCAAGGCAGGTGCTAACTACAATGTATTTGTTAAATTATTCTCTTGCTTCCTGTTAAGTATGCGCACTGAGGCTCCCTTACTGCAGTTTTAAACCTGGAAAGCACTGTTTCAGTATCAAAAGATATAATCTAATCTTTGAACCTACTGGACAAACTGAGCAGCAAAACCCCCCACCCATTAACATTAAAAAAATTCTAAGTTATTTGACTGATAAATGAAGTTTAATTTGTATTCCATTTTAAAGAGATGTCCATTTCTCAGAATTGCAAAATTAAATCATTAATTAGGGTACTTAGAGCAATAGATTTGTGATAACATTTTCAAGACATTAGGCAATTGCAAGTTTTGTTTCCTTATCAAGTCAATATTTTATGGTGTTTAAATACAACTACATCAAAAATTCATGTCTTGTGCACCAGTATTCACATAAATAATACATGAATAATTGAAAAACAGTGTATGAAAAATGAAGACTTGATGCTATGGAGCACTTTAAGGGCCATTAAATTACAGTTAACAACATTTTTATCCCATAGAACACTTACACAACTTAGAGCGAGCAAAAAAAGGCCACAGTATACAACAGGGATGAAACATCTAACTTCCATTTGATTTTCTTAAATGTAAAAGATTGAGGTTAAAAGCTATCCCAACTCCCACAACTATCTGCAGATGGGCCAAGGAGCATTCGGAACAAATAAGCTTGTAGCTCTAAGACATTACATGATTAAGAGCAATACTAGATCCTACATTTATGAAGAAAAGGCTCTTTCCAGAAATTAAGAGACTCTTACGGCAATAAAGAACTTATGGTTCAAATCTAACCAACATGATTCAAAACACAGAGGTCTATGGACAGGGCACATCCCTCTGAAGTCTTTAAGTGCTTTGTGAACAGTAGATCCCACGCAGGTGAATATCCTCAGTCTGAAAAAAAACTTGTGCCACAGAAACTCTGAAATGCCTAATGGGAGCACAAGTCATGTGTCATTTAACTCTCCGCTCCAAAGGTTTTATCCCAAGACCACAACTCCTACATGAGAAGGTGTAAGTGGGGAGGGGCACTTCTTGCCATCAGTAATGTTATACTTGAGCCAGAGACTGAAGTTACAGTTAAGAAAGAAGAAAAATCATGTAAAACAGAGAAAGTGACTGGACTAACACTGTAACAGGCAATTCAACTTAAAATAAAAACTAGAAGCAACAGAAATGGACAGGGAAGGCATTTTTGGAGGCTCATTCATACCTGTCAGTTGATGATGGGCTGACAGCAGCTGGTGCCTCAGGTGGTTTTTCTGCTGGGTTCTCTTCTTCAGGAGCACTCACAGGTGCAGATTCACAAACAACTGCATCTGGCACTGGTGGTGGAGGGACAGAAGCTGGCACAGGGGCAGCGGCAGGGATCGGTGCAGTGACTGGTGTGGGAGCTGCAGTTGTCGAGCTAGTAGCAGTAGCAGCATTTGACTGCTGAGTCTCTCCAGCGGCTGCTTTGGGCTATGGGAGGACAACAGAATTCAGACATAGCACAAAGCTCCTAAACCCATGCTTTCTATAGTCAACACATGAAGTTCTGTTAAGACCATTTGTGTTTGACACTGCTGCCTCAACATCAAGCATAACATTAAATCTATAATGCCTTTTATTGTATTTAAACAGGCAACTGATAGTGTCACTACAGTACTTATTTAGACACCCAAGCAGTCAGACTATTTAACTATGAAGTGAAATGCAAAGATAAGATCTAAATATTTACAGACCACAATACTCTAAACGTGAAAATAATCTTGTGTTTTACATAAGCACATTTTTCAGAAGAAACTAAAACAGCTGTCAAAAGGCATCTGACAAGCATGACAAGCATAACAAGCACAAGGTCTTCTCCCCACTCAAATTTGGAAAAAGAAAGACAGAAATCACATTTCATTATGAATGCTATTTGTTGAAAAATGAGATGCTAAAAAAATTAAGTTTAACTTGCAACAAATTTTCCTTATGCACTGTTTACATGCAAAGCACTACATAAATAACATTTCACATACTTGAGTTCTGCAGTGAGCATCAAAAATGCAGCAGAATCAAGGACTACCAAATCTAGAGCAACAAATTTAGAGTGGGTAATACTTGCATATAATTGTGATTTAACCTTCACATCTTTATTGGAAACATGAATTTGCCTGGATGCAGCATTAGTCCCATTATATAGAAATTACACTTTTCAGAATTCATGCAGCTTCCAGCTAAGGGATGGAATTATGCTTTCAAAAGCTGTATCACTGTAGTCCTTTATCTACAAATATCCTCAAGGACTGACAAGGCTGACCCCCATCTCTGCCTTACCAAGGGAAATAGTTGAACTTTAACAAAATACAACTACTTATTCTAGGTGAATCAGACAATGTTTGCTTAAACTAGGAAAAATGTATTTCGTCCTTTTGTCTGAAAGGAAAGGAGAGTTTGAGAATGAATAGCTTGCAACATGATGAGCACAATGAAGAACATTTTAAGAAGCATTCAAAGAAAAGCGTTGAAACACGTCTGAGCATCAAAGTCAGCAGCTGTGCTTACGTGGCAGGGCATGTCTTATCCAGAAAAGAATCAAGGAAAGGGAAACTGAGCTCAAAGACGTAGCTCAAAGACCGTAACACTGAAGAAATGCCTAACTCCGAAACACAAATCCTTTAATATAAGATGGTATTGCATTTAGCAGTTCTTCATGGAGGTCTCTGTTTCTTCTGCTATAAACAAAATGAAAGCTGTACTCTGAAACCCCATCTGCACCTGTTTTCTTGTACTGATAAATGGCTCTTCTCCAGGCAAACCACAGACTAGACTGCTGTTTATTAGGAAAACAGCAACAACAGTTACAGTCAAACAGAGAATCTAATGAGCTAGTTCCAGATAGAAGTGAAAGACAACTGAATATAGGTTTTCTTTGTCAGAAGGAGGACCTCTAACTCCAAAATTAACTTCATATCTCAAGACAGAGCTAAAGCCAGTTTTATTCAGATCCCAAGGGTCTGGAATGTCTAGAAAATCAGTGGCTTGATTCCGGAAGCAATCTGGCAACTGCTTAAGAGGAAAGACACTTCAAATACATGTCACAGTCATTCCCTTTAATAGCCATTGCAGTCATTCAAAACTCAAAGGTTTGTTGATTGGCATATGTATCCTTTCTCTACTAGTTTAAGCTGTTGAGCTTGAGAAAAGAAACAGCCATGAGTTTTGAAAAGCAATATGGCAAGACTGGAAGAGTCCGGTACAGAGGCTTTAGTAACAAACTATCTAGTTCCTGTCTTCCTTTCAATTGTATCACTGAAAAAATAACACACAGAGACAGGAAAGAAGCAGCAGTAAGATCATCACTGGGAATTTTTTTCTTTGATGTAAACATTGAGCACAGCAACAACAATCAGTATAGGCAAACTAGGACTGTGAAGCAGTATTTGATATCTATTTATACCTATTCGCACAAGCATTTATTTTTACTGTTAACCAAAACTTTCACATCATCGAATTCCACTGGTTTTAAGGATAGGCATATGCAATCACTCATCACAATGAAAAAAAGAACGAAAGGAATGCAATTTCCTTTTAAAAGTAAGGACTACTCACTTTTGTCACCATAACCACCACAAAGTTCTTCTCATCTATTTTGTATTCTTTAAGAGCAGTATCATCATTAAGGATTTTACCTGGCAAATTAAACAGATACAAATTAAGAAGTTGTTATTTAATAGATAATTAGATTATCTTGGGATTCTGTCATATCAATACAGTTCAAAAAAACCCCCATAAAAACACATTTTGTGCAGTTTTATAAAAATTAATAACCCTACAAAGTTTTTTGGCGATTAAGCTTTGGCAGTAGAGCTACAAGTAATTTTCCTCCTATAATGTCCACAGTACTAGCTGGCTTGAAGGCTGTTGCCTTAAGTGTTAAAGATGCTTTCAATCATTTAAAACAGAAGCACTAAACCTAGACAAAGATTTATTGGACCTTCAAAACAGATACAAGTAATGTAGAGGAAAGGCTGCTTACACACTCCAGACACAATAAGAAAATTCCTTTCTGCTTATCTCCTGTTTGCCTGTCAGTTCTCTGCCACAGACTAACTTTATCTGCATTAGATAAATTCGTGACTTTGCAACTTTAACAATTTGTTCTCAGAAGAAGGCTAAAGCATTAGAAAAAGCTAGAACCAGTCCATACCCTGCTACCTTGACAGAACGATGAAAAAAAGTGATCAGACAAAACCAGAAACATACATTTATTATACTACCACTTTTGATTTTTCATAAGCAGATGGTACTGTGGCAAAGTAGATTTGCCTTATGTCTACAAGAACGAAGAAACACATTAAACCATACAGACTTTTTAGGATAAGCCGATTTAGAGGCAGTACCACAAATCAGAAAATTAAGTCTGTATTTCAGTGAGTTTCATAGTACCTACTTCTACTACAGAATTTTCAGGAAATACTTTATGATTTTAATTGATTCATTTTCTGAAGATGTGCCAAGGACTGCTTCCCTATTTCAAAAGGAAAATACACATTTTCATAACCATTCTCAGTGCTAGTGGAATACACTACTTAACTGTAACTAGCAGCAGACACATCCTTATCCTGATGACTGCAAGTAAATCAAGCAATGCATATGCATTACGGCACCTGGAACACAAACAAGGTGGCACTGTCCTACTCTCTACTGGTTCCACCAGTCTTGCAGGTCACATATTCAAGAACATATTACATGTACTGTAGTAGTAGTAGTAATACCTGTAGCAGATAGTGCAGCATCTGACTTAGAACCTACACAGGTTTACTTACAACTTTCAGGTTCATAGGCACTTTGGGGAAGGAGCTTGCACAATCTATATATGGAGACATCCTGTCTTCTCAGGACACACCACTCTCAGGGTTTCTAGACTTTACCCTAATACAGATGACAACACAACAGCTCTACCTCACCATTTGCAAGTATTTTTAATAATAAATGGTATACTTTTAATCAGGTTCAGTTGGGATACCACTCTGCTTTACCAAACTTTGAAAATTCTAAAGCTCATTTTAATAAAATTTAAAGTGTCAGCAATACACTCTTGTATCTATTCTCCAAGGTAAAAAAAACCAAATCAGTCTTCGGATGGTCTTCTATTCTAAATTGTATTTCCTACATTTCCTACTGCTTGTGAGGATTATACAATGCTGCAGATAAAGTCTGGCTTCTGAAAATACTCAAGTCACATCATATGATCTTACACAACCCTTGACTTCTTTAATCACAGAAACAAAATATTAAGAGTGTCATGTCATTATACATATTGCACAATACCTTGTTCATATTTCTTTATTATACATACAACTTTTACCTTCATGATCTTGATGTGCTTTCCCTTCAATGAAGTACAGGGACGTAAAACTTGCTAAGAAACACAGACCCAAGAAGTCTATATAAACACAGAGAGACTCCTGACTTCTCTTCCATTAGCATATTTCTATTGTGATCAGTGCCTTTAGCGTATTAGAAGTGGAAAACCAATACTGTTTGCAAAGCAGTACATCGAAGAAGTAAAAAGACTACCAAAGTTTCTTTCAAGCATGGTTTGAGGGAAAAAGCACTGGGGGGTGGGTATTGGAATAGAACTTTTTAAGTTCTGACATGAAGTGAGAATGAAAAACTGGATCTATGTATTACTGTCAGAATGGACCAGCTAGTGAGAAAACAGTAAAAAAATATTGCCAAAAAAAAAATTTTGAAGTATGGTAGCTCAATAACTTCATGTCTTTACCTGACATTAGTCTGCTTTTTGCTACCACATAATACATGTTTCTAATGACAGAGCTGAAAAGTATTGGAAGTACCTTAGTACAGCAAGGATTTGGTGATGGGTTTCTTTTGTTAAAACAAAATAAATAATCTAATTTTTAATTCTCTGAGGTATATATAGGAACGTTTCAGCTATACGCAGTATAAACTGAACAAAAGATAAGAGTTAACTCAGAACATGAGATACAATCCGCCCAAATCCTGATTTCTTGTCACAAAAGCTATTTCTACTTCACTTTGTATATCCCACTGAGGACTAAAGCTTTTAGCTCTTATCATGCCATAAGAGCAAAGGTAACAACAGACACACATGTATTAAAACCTGAAAAATTCTGATTCAAAACTGAGTTCCCTTTTGACAACGAGGTTTGTTGTTGGTTTGGTTTTGGTTTTTTTAACCTGTTTGCATTTCACTACTTAGAATCTTTAGAAGACTTAATTTTCAAATCAAAGTCAAAGAAGAACATAAAAAATAAGGTGGATTCAAATACAGTATCTTCAGAATATCCATTACCTGCATAAATTAGTTTTTGGCCAGCTACTGGAAAAGCATCTTTCCCCCTTTCTGATTCAATCTTCTCTTTCAGTGCCTTCACCTAAAGCACAGAAACAGTCTTAATGAAAAAAAAAAGTTTCACAATACAAACCTAATGAAGTACACTTTGTTCTAAGTTTTAAAGACTAAAAAGTAGTTTACAGTCATATCTTGATGAAGTCAAGTACATCAGTCTTCCAAAGACATCATTGTAACCACTTGCAGAGCAACGTGTTCCCTTCCCAAATCATCTCTTGTGCTTAATCAAATTCGGTAAGTAATTTCTCCATGAGAAGTCTTTAGGTACGTATTTACAACACAGTGAAAAATGCAGAAATTTGGGCAAAAAATGCTTTCATCTAGTGACCCATTTCCCCTCCCTGTTCTTTCTCTGAATGCAGGGGGCACCCATACTATACACAGCTGACGGCTTTCTTCATTATAATGACTTTTCAGGGAATGCTTGTGTTTCTGGTAAGGTCACCATGACATTTGATTTAACTCACTGGAATGACTTGAAACCTTAATATACAAATTTTTTCAACTCGTTCTCCTGCCCCGTAATTTCTGGTGCTTTGAATAGCAATTTTAAGCTCACACATGAAAGCATTTTGCCTTATGTACTTGCTTATGCAGACCACTGACATATGGACCACACTTTCAGTGCACCACATACTAACATACACTATGTTATTGTCATGTATGAGAATGCCTGTATTCTCCAGAAAGACTGCATAACGCTATCCTGAGAAGATAAAGGATGTTCCTGTAGAAGTATTTCTTCACTGATACATTTGAAATCATGCTTTATGACAAACAGCCTGAATACAGACACTGATTCTTCTTGCTTTCTGACAGACACTCCCAACATACGTAAAACAAAGACAATCAATCTGTTAGGAACTTATTACTACAAACTCACTCCATCTTCTAAAGCTTTTTTTTCCTGAATATTCATAAGCTTTTTTAATGAAATGCTGTAATTGAGATGCACATACCTATCTATTTAACCAGCTAAGCATCTGAAAGTATGTTTATCTTGACATCTTCATCTGACTGGCAACTACCTGTGCCACAGATAGCTGTAATAGTACCATTTTTTGTTCATTTTTAAAACTGTAGCTCACTATTAGGGTTGCTTGAGTAGTAAATACACTGGAACAGTATCTTCAGGTGCTAAACAGTAAATATTTACTGAGAAGTTGAGCTTTGTGATTCTCAGCATAATTAAAATCTGTCATCCACTTCACATGCCAGTCGTGCTTCCTGGCTTCACTTTATTCTCCTGTAAATGGTAACTTAAACATTTGTGTTACCTTCCCCTTTTCCTTCATTGTTCCCCTTGATTCTTCTCCCTCTTCCTCTCAGATTTTATTTCCATGTTTCTTTATCAATCTCTTCACCAGGTTAATCCTTTCAGTTTGGATGTTTCGTCCAAAAGGCACAAATCAAACTTTAACACTCACAATGGAACTGCACCTTTCAGAAGCATACATAAAAAGGAATGTTTTACCAGGCTTCATGACCCAGCAAAGGAGGCCTGCAGAATCAAACCTCTTCTCTAAGCTTACCCCTGACATAAGTGATCAAATCACTAGTCACACAAGGACACAGAACACAACATATAACTTCCCTTTATGGGACTGCACCAAAACAGGAAGCCAATTCTTTTTTTTCCTCAGCAGATATAAGAAGGATGCTCTTGGTGTTCTTATTATACATGCCATACCAGCACCTCTCAAAAGCTTTAAAATCAGCCGCCAGCCAGCCAGTTGCTTTTCCACAGCAAAACTAACAGCAGCTCACTGCCATCCACAAGCCTTCAGGTAGGGTCAAACCATTTCTCATTTTAATAATAATTTGGGGATAGCATCATCATTCTCATGAACTTACTTTACAAAAGTTAGTTCTACCCCTGGATTTACATTTAGTTTGAAAGAGTATTTCTTGAAAACTAAAAATCTAACTTGTGAATTCCTCCCCAACTATTTAACGCTGGAAGTCACTCACCTTAAAAATGAACAGTCTCTTTATGCCACGGGTAAGCCATCAAGCAGTTCTTCCTGAACTTGAAAGTATTAGATACTTTGGGCAACTCCAGGTAAGTGTTCTGCACCCATTAGGGCAAATTAATCCCCTGAATCATGTTAAAAGCCTGTTACATTTTCAAATGCCTACTTTTTAACACACTGCTTACCTATTCATATATTTATGCACTTGTACTAATCACTCAAAGATGATGTCTCAAAGCTTCTTCTTTCATTCAGAGTCACCCTACTTGTCACAGATTTGTAACAAATATTGTAATGTGATCAGCAGGTATAATCTATTTTGAGGAAGAAAATTAAGGCTTGTTTCATGTCCACTGCACCCAGTCAAGCTATTGGTTTCTAATGTCTGCTTTGTCTTCCTTATGTTTTAGTTTTTGAGTTTTATTCCAGACTACAGTCTTTTTTCTACAAGGAACAAACTGAAAATCTGTCCTCTCAAGTAAAAACATCTGAACAGCTAACGTGGTAGTTTAGGTCAAGATACACTAAATGCGCACATATTAATTACTACACAATAATTTGAACCATGTGAAGGAGTTAAGATATTTACTGTAGTAAAATACTGACAGTGAAATTCCAATGATCCATTTGCCTTTGCTGACCACCTCGTGTGCAGTGCTTCCCCATACTACCATGTGAATAATGTACTGCAAGGGACCTGGGGCACTACCCTCTTCCAAAACCTTCTGTATGAGTCTGCGACAAATGACAGGGCTATGCTTTCACCACGTTGGCAGGCGGCAGTCCTCTCCAGGCATAGGCAAACTACAGTTTACACTATGGGACCAGAGGAATTGAGAAAAAATGCGTTAGTTATGATGATGGCTGAACAACAAGCAGTATTCATAGAATCACTGAATGGTTTGGGCTGGAATGGACCTTTAAAAGGCATCTAGTCCAACTCCCCTGCAACGAGCAGGGACATCTTCAACTAGATCAGGTTGCTCAGAGCCCCATCCAACCTGACCTTGAGTGTTTCCAGGGATGGGGCATCTACTGCCTCTCTGGGAAAACTGTTCTAGTGCTTCATCACCCTCAGCGTAAAAAAATTTCTTCCTTATATCTAGTCTGAACTCTTTTAGTTTAAAACCATTACCCCTTGTCTCTTGTAACAGACCCTACTAAAATGTCTGTCTCTAGCTTTCTTATAAGCCCCTTTAAGTACTGAAAGGCCACAATACGGTCTCCCCAGAACCTTCTCTTCTCTAGGCTGAACAACTCCAACTCTCCCAGCCTGCCCTCACAGGAGAGGTGTTCCATCCCTTTGATCATTTTTGTGGCCCTCCTCTGGACCCACTCCAACAGGTCCACGTCTTTCCTGTGCTGAGGGCTCCAGAGCTGGAGGCAGTACTCCAGGTGGGGTCTCACCAGAGCAGAGGGGCAGAATCACCTCCTGCTGGCGACGCTTCTTTTGATGCAGCCCAGGATACGGTCGGCCTTCTGGGCTGTGAGTGCACATTGATGGCTCATTTCCAGTTTTTCATCCACCAGTACCCCCAAGTCCTTCTTGGCAGGGCTACTCTCAATCCCTTCATCCCCCAGCCTGTGTTGATACTGGGGGTTGCCCCAACCAAGGTGCAGAACCTTGCACTTGGCCTTCTTGAATTTCATGAGATTTACATGGGTCCACTTCTTGAGCCTGTCACGGTCCCTCTGGATGGCATCTCATTCCTCAGGCATGTCAACCACACCACACAGCTTGGCGTCATCTGCAAACTTGCTGAGGGTGCACTCAATCCCACTGTCTATGTCATTGATTAAGATATTGAACTGTACTGGTCCCACGACGGACCCCGGAGAGACACCACTTTTCACCAGTCTCCATCTGAACATTGAGCCATTGATCACTACCCTCTGGATGTGACCAACCAACCAATTCCTCATCCACCAAACAGTCTACTCACCAAGTTCATATCTCTCCAATTTAGAGAGAAGGGTGTTTTGGGGGACCGTGTCAAATGCCTTACAGAAGTCCAGATAGATGGCATCCATAGCTCTTCCCTTGTCCACTGATGTAGTCACTCTGTCATAGAAGGCCACTAGGTCGGTCAGGCAGGACTTGCCCTTGATGAAGCCATGCTGGCTGTCTCGAATCACCTCCCTGTCCTTCATGTGCCTTTGCATAAGTTCTGGGAGGATCTGGTCCATGATCTTCCCAGGCACAGAGGTGGGGTTGACAGGTCAGTAGTTCACAGCGTCCTCCTTTCTACCCTTTTCAAAAATAGGTGCAATGTTTCCCTTTTTCCAGTCACCGGGGACTTCATCTGACTGCCATGAGTTTTCAAACACCATGGAGAGTGGCTTGGCAACTACATCAGCCAATTCCCTCACAGCTCTGGGATGTGTCTTGTCAGATCTCGTAGCCTTACGTATGTTCAGGTTCCTCAGGTGGTCACAAACCTGGTCTTCTCTTACAGTGGGAGGGACTTTGCTCCCCCTGTCCCTATCTGCTCGAGAGATGTGGGCAGAGAGGTTGCCAGTGAAAGAGTGGGGCAAAAAAGTTGTTGAGTACCTCAGCCTTTTCCTCATCCATTGTTACCAGTTTGCCAGTCTTCTTCACTGAAGGGGGGTACACCTTCTTTGACCTCCCTTTTCTGGCTGACATACCTGAAGAAGCCCTTCTTATTCTTTGCATCCCTTGCCAAGTTCAGCTCCAGCTGCGCCTTGACCTTCCTGACCCCATCCTTTCACAACTGGGCAGCGTCTTGATACTCTTCCCGGGATATCTGTCCCTGCTTCCACTGCCTGTGCAGTGCCTTCTTGCCCTTTAGTTTGACCAGCCGGTCTCAACTCAGCCATGCCAGTCTCTTGCCTTCCTTTCCTTTCTTGATCCCACTTTACTACTCGCCTGCCCCATACCCCTAAGGACTGTGAACTCCACCAGTGCACGATCGCTGCAGCCCAGGCTGCCTCCAATCTTGACATCACTGATTAGCCCACTTCCATTGGTGACCATCAGGTCCAGTATCACATCCGCTCTGGTAGGGCTGCCTATTACCTGACTTAAGAAGTTATCCTCAATGCACTCCAGAGTCTCCTGGATTGCCTACAGCTCGCCGTGCTACTTTTCCAGAAGATGTTGGGGTGGCTGAAATTCCGCAGGAAGGACGAGAGCCTGTGAGCACAATGCCTTCTGTAGCTGGAATAAGAAGGCTTCGTCAACAGGCTCCCCTTGATCGGGTTGGCCTGTAGTAGACACCAACCATAAGGTTCCCTTTGTTGCTTCAGTCTCTCATTCCTACCCATTAGCTTTCAACCTGCTTGTGGCTGTTCTTCAGAGACAGCTCTTCACACTATCCTCTTCTTGATGTAGAGGGCAAGCCCTTCACCCCTGCTTCCTCACCTGTCCCTTCTAAATAGCCTGGAGCCATCCATAGCTGCACACCAGTCACAGGATTTGTCCCACCAGGTGCCTTCTGGGAGCACAGTGGCTTCCAGCTCTTCCTGTTTGTTGCCCATGCTGCATGCATTGGTGTAGAGGCATTTCAGCTGCACTGTTGGCTGTGTCACCTTCTTAGAGGAACATTCCTTAACTCCTTTGGGGTATTTCACGTTTCCCTCTTGGTTCCTATTATCTTAGGAGTCCCTAGCTCATCTCCGTGAGACTTCAAGTGTGCTGCAGTGTACCCAGCAAATCTCAGAGCAACAGGCTGAGGGGCCTCGCTAGCTCCCTGTCCCTCTAACCTTGGCATGTCCTCCCACAGTTTGTCACGGGCAAGCCTGATATTTTCCCCCTCCCCCTTCACGTCTAGTTTAAAGCTCTGTCAATGAGCCCCTCTAGCTCGTGAGTAAAGACACTCTTCCCCCTTTCAGAAAGTTGATCCCATCCAATGCCAGCAGGCCTGCTGCCATGTAGACCATCCCATTACTGAAAAACCCAAAATTGTGGTGGTGACACCAGCCACAGAGCCATGTACTAATAGGCTAGGTCCTTCTGTTTCTTCCAATATCGCTGCCCACAAGTGGAAGCATAGAGGGAAAAAATAACTTGCGCTCCAGATTCCCTTACCAACTGTCCCATGGCACTGAAGTTTCTTTTGACTGCCCTTGGACTACGCGTTGCAGCTTCATCACCACCCACATGGCAGAGCAATAATGGGTAATAGTCTGAGGGCCATACCAGGCTAGGAAGTTTCCTTGTCATGTCTTTAACCTGGGCCCCAGGGAGGCAGCAGACTTCCCTAAGAGGAGGGTCTCTCCAGCATATTGGACCCTCTATTCCCCTCAGAAGGGAGTCACCTACAAACTCTAACCCATCTTTTCTTTTGCGTGGAGGGGGTCATGATATGGGGGGTAGGCCTTTCTGACCTTGGCAACACCCTTGGTGTAGATGGACTGTCATCCACGTCATCCACTGAGTGACCTTTCACATCCAGAGCCTCATACCTGTTGTACAGAGACACCTGTGAAGGTGAGGTAGACAAGGAGGGGGTTCACCTGCCGCCCTGACCATAGACTTGCCTCCATTCACTTCTTTTAAGCTACTGCCTTCTGCCTGGTGGGGGGAGCATACAGGATCCCCTTGATCTTGTTTTTTTTCTGGTGGCTGTCCTGTTTCTATCTCGGAGAGGACGCTAGTCTATCTCTTTCTCAGACTCCCTGATAGTCCTTATCCTTTCTACTTCCTCACAGCTCTGCCACCAAGCTGAGCAGATTGTCCACCTGGTCACACATCACACAGCTGTTCTCACTACTGCCCACATTACTAGTGAAAGCCTCTGGCATATCCTGCAGCCTGAGACCTGGGTGGCTGCACATTTTCGTGGGAGCTCTGTCTGTGTTGCCACATCCATTCTGGCAAGCGCAGAGGACATAGCTTTCCACTGGCTGGATATGACAGCTAAGCTCCTTCTGAGAAGGCGACAACCACCAACTGAACTCACATCTTGAGCTGGTGGGGTGATGATGCCCTCCCTGCACACCCTGCCATGCAAACTGATGACCCACACTCTTTTTGCTCCTGGTCGCTCACGCTCCTCCCAGGCCACTTTTTATACACAGGGGGTGGCTACGATTGCTCTGGTAATGTCCAGGCCTCGTCAGCATCTCCCGTGAGAGCTGCCAGCTGGTGGCAGGTCTCTCCGCTGCCCTGACATTTCCCTACCTCCGGAAAATCCCCTGTGCGCCGAGATCTGCCGCCCCAATGTGCGTTGGGCTGGCTCCAGAGCAGTTCCCCCTGGCTTGAAGTTCGTACTGTAGTTCTAGCACATCTGATACTGCCGCACTGGAGGGTGGTGTTCAAACCTCATTAGCATACAGTTAATGGCCAATCCCCACTGGGTTTTCACACAAGTTAGACATGGTTGTTGAACAGTGAATGAATTCATGCAACCACCCCTTGACTTTCCAGTTCTTTGATATGACCATGTATGGGACAAACCAAATCTCTGTTGGTCCAGTATTGTAATCAGTGCTTCATTGGAACTGCAGCCAGCACTAATCAAAGCAATACCCGTAGTTCTACTACTAACACTCACTCTACGAAGTCAGGCAATTGAGCTATCAAAGAGGTATCATTACTCCCACAGTAGCAATACCAAATACTCAATGTCCTCATGGATCCTTTAAATATCTGTGCCTCAAATAAGTCAGTGCCCAAGATACAAAGGTAAGTCTTATTACATCATCATGAGGTTCACAGCTTCCTTTAGTGAGGCCAAATTCAGCTTTTGCTACATGCAGCTTCTGCTGGCCTCTATAGAGTTAAAGTTACGTCACCTATGAGTTACTGTTATCCTATATGCACTATATGCTCCAGTAGAAGCAGTCCATATACTGCCTGCTAGACTCCCACCCTGACTGAGCATGAATCCTCAGGTTGCACAAGATTACACCTGGGAAAAATAACTCAGCAGCCACAGGCAGTCTCAGCCTCATGGACATTCAAGAGATCGCACTTCAGCTGTAGAACCCCCTTCCACAGTTCAAAAACCCTCTTTGGATCTCACTCCTGACATCATTTTTATTAATGTTGTGGTTAGATCAGGACAGACTAAACACATACATTAATTACTACGTAATAAGTGGATCCATGTGAAGGAGTTTGGTGTTTATTGCCTCCGTGAAGTAGTTCTTATTAATCAAATGACACTACGAAGTTATGTGAGAGCAGTTGTCTCTGCTTCCCCTTTTCTTTCTGACAGGGGCAGGGCTGCGAGCAGTCAGGAGGAGATGCATGCTGAGTTGGTGATGCCAGCTGCCTTTGCTTGGAGCATGGTTGACTCCAGCAGTGCAAGCTCAGTCCCAGGCATCCCCAGAGGTCCTCCACAGCCAAGTGTCATGAACCACAGTAGTACTGCACATAGGAACAAACTACATATTTGCTCAAGGAACAGATGCAATCTTTGGCTAAAGCCGCCAATACAGTGGCCGTGACTTCTTAAAGGAATTTGAAAAAACTGGAAGTGCTGAAGACAGAAGGCCACTACAGTTTTCAGTACTGGTCTTTATTCTCTGTACTTGCCATATATGTCAATCAGTTTAAGAACAGATCATATGCTCAATTCAAACACAAATTACTTTAGTTCTCAGACACACTTCTCCAGCTGACAGTTTACAAATATCTAAAACAAATTTAAGCTTAATAGCTCAGCTAATTTACAGTATTATGCTAACTATATCCATAGACACACTGCCACTTGCCAAGATCATTAACATAGGACTCTCATTTAAATGGACATTCACTCTACCGTGAACTTTTACCATTCAAAGATACCTAATGTGTTATGGTGGTTGACAGTAACTTAACACATCATGAGCTCTAAGTTATTAATTAAAAATTCTGTAATGTAGTTCAAGTTGTTCTTATAAAACTGAAAATCTAAAAAAGTCAAGTAACTTCCAGAAAATACACTTCAGAACATTATTTGTTTTATATAGAATAGTAATTTACATAAGAGAATCTGTCATATCTCATATTAACTTAAGTGATCATATCTATTCAAAGGAGAAAACTAAAAGGACTTCTACTAAAGCTAACTCTTAACTACTATAGCTTGAATCTGCAAGAGAATGCAGTCAGCTGCAGACATTGGCATTCTCCTCCTAGAGGCAGAAGTTCAAGAAACAGTCAGACCAAAAGTTTTTGTAAACAGTGCTTGCCTGCTCTTTTGGCTTTGATCACAGCCTAGCCTAAGAGGCCAGAAATATGTTTGCAGGGGATACAACACTATTCTCAGAATAAAAAAGGAACAGATAACATCAGATACATCCAATTTAACAGTAACATGCTAGTGGCATAAAATTTCCCCTTACAGTTCTAACTGGAGAGACTGAAGACTTGGCACCCACTAAAAAGAAGATACCTGTGCCCTGAATTCTGCCAACAGAAAAGAATACATGAGAACACTGCCTAAACACCCTGTATGTCATCAGACACAGTAGCCTGGAACCACCTTTATTTAGATTTAAACTGCAAATGCTTCTTTTGCAAGGGGTGGGGGGTGGGGGGGAGATAAGCTCTCTCACTGCTCTTTAGAAAGGCAAATGCATCTTTCAGATACTGGTACAGTGAGCTGCTGAAAAGAGCAACATCCTAAACTTTGCCTCTAGCAAATTAAGTTGCTGAGAATCTAGACTTCAGCATCACCATCAGGGTTAAGTGAAAATTAATTTTGGGAAAGCACAGCCAACACATTGATCTGTCAAACTTAGAAAGCAGGTTTAAGATATACAGTCAATCTCTGTACCCATGACACTACGACATATTTTTCTCAAAAATACAGATCCATAAACCAAACCTCGAGGCTACCAAACTTTATTTCCAGAGTTCAAAATATATTTCAGTCCTCAGAACCTTGTTCTTCTTCTGCCCTAATAAATTTTGCAGCAGAATAAAAGCTTTATGACAACACCTTCAAGAATGAGTATCAATTCACCTGCAAACAGGCTAAAGATTCAGAAACAGCACACTTACACCCTGCAGTGGCCAACTTACAAGACAAGACAATTTTCTTCTGCCCTCTACGAATTTAGATGCAAAACTTTCCCTAATATTCAGAGACTGTACTGAACATAATGTCCTCAAGAATAGATGCCATGCAATCTGTTTAATTAAGAGTCAGAGCTGATGGACTCCTAACTGAAAAACTGAGGTCTTCCAAAGAAATATCATCCCCTAACCGCATCCTAGCTGGGCATCCTAAAAACAAGCTACAGGAAACTCCTAGTGCTAAGTTGCCCAGTTGTTGCCTACAGTTATTTTAGCCAGCTAAGCAAGCAGGGCATGCTGGGTTCCATCAAGTAGTTCCCATAGTACATGGAGCAAACTCCCTCCCTTCCCTCTCACACACTACTTTCCATTTCTCCTACCTTATACACTACGCTAAAACAGAAAAGGAAAAAAAACCCACTTGATTCAAAGACACATTCCATAAGTCCTAATAAAAAAGTGAACAGTACACTTCCATAAATTTTAATTTATAATTACCCAGGCTGTACAAGACAGGCAAGATAAATTTCTGAATTTCTTGAGATCTACAGAGAAACTGAAAAGGACCCCATCCTACACCAAGCCACATACCCATCTTCCACACCACAATCTTCATCAGGAATCTGATCCACCTTTACCTAAAGACAAGTAAGGTCGTTTGCTACTTCTTCTACCACAAGGCTGCTACAAAATTTATTCTCATGTTGGAAGCCTTTTCCTAATTTCCAGCCCAATTTAATTCATAGACTATTAATACTCATTTGTTCTTATGCTGATGTTATAAATTCAAGCATGAATAGCATTCCCACCTCCGATGGTGCTTATCACGGTAAAATATTTATACAGCATTATCAAATCTTTCTCCCAGACCACAGTGAAGGCCCTTTAGTCTCCTTTCACATGGGAATCTCAGTCTTCCATACCCTCCTAGAACCTCTTTCCTGCACCTGCTCTGGTGGAAACTCCTAATTTCCCTTGGCAACAGGTGGCCAGCACAAACATAGTAGAGTGGCATCACTACTTTTACTGGAAGTTCCAGAATCTGTGAGCTTCAGGGCTTCATCTTCTAGTGAATTCAAGTCATTAATCTATGCTGCTCATTTGATAGCCATTTCAAAAAACCTGACATCCAGACAGGCAGCCAAGGACAAACACTAAACTTTGTGTTCTTCAATTCCATCACGTTTCTATTGATTTGTACTCAAAATCAACAAATTGTTATCAAATTAATAAAAGGACTATGGAGAGATGGATTCCAAGACTAACTACCAACCTACCTACAGTTAAACTGTTTCTCTTTTTGAGAAGAAACCCTGAGCAGAGGGCTTTTTTAATCTACCCTATAGTTATCTGCCAATCTCCATCTTTTCTGTAATATACTAACAGGTTTCTCCCAGACTTTGGGAAAAGTCACTGTTCAGATAAGGACCAAAGCTTTCAGTCCAAAGATTTTGCTCTCCTTCTCCTCCCTGAGGGAGGCCATGCTAGTCTAAACACTTCTGTTTAAAACATAATATTCATGAGTTTCCCCCCCCACTGCCCTTGAAAACACATTTACCACATATTATACTGCCATATAGACACTACTCGAAGTCAGGTGACGTGGATGCAGTTCTATCAGACAATAAACCAGCTAATAAGGCAACAAACTGACCAGTACAACAGATTTTACTACTGTAATCAAACTGCATGATCAGCAACACATTAATGGCATATATTGTTCCTACTATTGTAACGTCCGGAGGATAAGAAACTACTCAGCTCATAAGTAAATGCTTTATAGTAGCTTTACTGATAAGAACATATTTGGTTCTAGCTACTTCTTTCTACAAATAATAAAAGCATATTTTGCTGGCACAAACCTATATTTACAGTTATCTCTTATATTGTCTTCCTAAACATGACACTCATATTTAGCCAGCAGACCACCTCAACAGCTGCATGACAGATTACTGCCCTACTTTGGGTCCCAAAGGCATAACAGATACAGTAGTTGAGAAGAACCATAGGAGAGGAAGAGTCTTGTGAATCCAGTCAGGTTTATGAGGTTAGTGAGTGACTAGAAAAAAAAAAGCCAAAAACATTTGTACTCAACTAACCAAGGTATTTAAAATTTTTCCAATATTTAAAAACAGCCTCACAGACAGTATAAAGTATTCAGAAACTTCTGTATTTACTATTTGCATTTACTGAAGTTTGTATACACAGAAAGAAGCAGTATGGTCTGGAAGATAAATAGTCTGGAATCGGAAAGGTACAAATCCAAATTTAGCTTTGATATTTACTTCCTGAGCAATTACCCTTTCTAATGTTCTCTCCAAAATTGAGCTCATCTACACCTAGGTGAAGCTTATCAGCCTAGTAGTTGCTGTTATATATTGCCCAGAAATGAACAAAATTAATTTCTGGTTTCAAAGTTGGCCTCTACGCACTTCCACCCTGCATTCTAAAATTGATTCAAGCCCTGTTTAAAAGAGGAGACACTAGGGCCAGTTTTCTGACGCTAAGTAGTGCCTAAAAGAGCTGCACACATGCAGCTTTGTATTAACACATGAACACACAAATTTCAACATAAAGCAGAGCTTTAAACAACGGGGGGGGGCGGGGCAGAGCTCAGCTATCTACATCTTTCAAAAAAAGCAGAAAGATGTGGCTATTGACAACTCTGAGTGCTCCCTATGAATCCACAAGGGCTTTATTTAAGAATGCTGCCATTCTCCAAGTGGTTGACTCTTGCACAGTTATGTTGATTAGCACAAACAACCCTTCAGTATCTTTAAGCAGCCAATTTTTACTACAAGGATATTCTCCACAAACTGATTCACAATGAGTGTAATAGCAATATCATGCTTTGAGCATGAACAAAATTGACAAGAGCTTTTAAGTAATTATAAAAAGACATTTAAAAAAAACTTTCCCAATCCTGCATACTGACAAACCAGTTGGAGGGGTAAAACAAGTTTTATTTAGATATGCATTAATGGTCTTCATTTAGATAACCAAATAAAAAACAATTTAGAAATACAAGGTGTGAAACTAAGACATTAAAGCTGGGGGGATGGGGATAAGGATTTCAGCCCCAGTTCTGTTCCTTTCCCTGAGCTTAACATGCCTCTGATACAAAAACACAGGGAATGACAGAGACAGGGAGAACTAGGGTCAGTTAGCCTTTACACCACACTCTGACTTGGTGTGCTTATAGCAGTCACAAGCCCTTTCCTCTTCTTTTCACGTTCATTTGATGCTCCCTGCAGGGCAGCAGGCAGACGAGAGCTGCTTAGGCCTCCTGTCTGGTCCTTTCAGGCCCTAGGTAAGACATGCTGCACTTCACCACATCCTGTAAAATAAAGAGCGATTTGTTTCAGTGACTCCACTCGATTCAAGGATCCTGTTGGGAACAGTGACAAAAGATAAAAACCTTGGTGGGAGAAGACATCGGCAGCCATATCCTTCAGTCCTGGCAGTTTACATAGCCCTATAAATTTCCCTTCAGGAAATTTTTTTCCCATGTTTCAGAAATACAATGAAAATACTTTCAAAAGATTTGCCAGTAAACATGCCCTTGTATGCACAAGGGCAGCAATGAGACTGTAGACATTATCATGGTCATCTGCTCATATTCTTTAATTAACACGTACTCTCCACTCCCCCTAAGTTCCAAAGGGAACACCTTCCAGCCTGTCATTACCCATATCAAGGACAGATATCTTTGCTTACCAATCATATCTGCAAAATAGACTTTAAATATAAGACACAATTGTGTACAGAGCTATAGGTAAGTGCATACAACCTGTATATTTAAATTCTCAGTTTACTGGCCACCTTGAGAACAGTGGTCCAAGAAAGTTTGGATTGTTCAGAAATACAGCACATAATACCAACAAATTCTTAAGTACAAAGGTAACTTTTCTTGCTGACAGCCCAGCTGGTTAAGAATATTCCAAATACAACAGTTGTAAAATTATGATCATAGAGCCAATGCTCTATGAAAAACGGGTAACATGTAAAAACATATTCTAAGTAAGATTAGTTGTATTCATAATTCATGCTATCTTAACTTTTCCTTTATTACATTTTAAGGAATACATGTCATTCTCTTCAAAGTTCTTTGGAGATTACATTAGAACACTCAAGAGAATTTAAGGAAAATATTCCTGAATACATGAAAGCCTAACCTTCTTCAGCCAAGAATTAGAACAGCTTCCCGTGCTTGAGAATTCTAACTCTGTCCAGGAAACAAGGAAAAAGACCAGCTAATGAAAAAAAAGCACAAGCAAAAAGCCCAGACAGTTAATAAAATAAATATGAATTATCAGAGAACATAATTTGGAAATGCTAGAGTCTGCAAAGAAACTATAAAAATAATTTAAAAAAATGCAAATGCTCCATGACGCTCTTATTCTGGTCATCTCTGAAGTTACCGTTTTTGCAGAGTCATCTATCAGACCTCAAGCAGCAAGTACAAGCCCTTCAAAGTCACACCTCCTCTGACAGTGCAAGTACATACCAATAAAATCCTAGGAGACGCAAAAGCAATGTAACAATCCTCTAGAAGAGGAGAAAGACACCTGCTGTAAAATCAAAGAACTAGAGAAAAACATCAGGACTTGAGACAGAAAGCCATCTTTAACATAGAAGTATATTTCTGGCTTTTGAACAGGATCACGAGAGCACTTTTCCCTCTAACCACTAAGATTACAAACTCTCAGGGAAATATAAAAACAATCCTCTTTATCAGCAACTGCTGCAGGATTAACCTACACTGAAACACATGTAGGAAGGAGGTTGTCAGAGTAAGTTCATACTTCCTATTAGGTTACAAGCCTCAAAGGCAGATTTTCCAATTTCACGGAGCAATATTCTCTGCTTCTTGCAGAATTGTTTCTAAAGGTAGTTCTTCTGACAAATACAATAAACTGCAAACTCATCAAAACAAAAATGAGCAAAACTAAATCTATTACTTTTATATCTTCTTATATGTATTGTAAAAAAAAAAAATAAATCACTTTCTTATGAGTTAAATGTACCACTACTTAGAATTCATTCATTTATATATTGAATTGTGTTAACCCATATTCTTCACTAATGCTGCTAGATCAGGAGGTTTCCAAAGAAGCCCACAGTTTACCAGGACAGCTCTGAGAAATATGACCTTTTACAACAACCCATTATTTGTTTCCATGCATCTTTCCTGGCCCCAGAAAGAAGAAGAATTGATGCAAAGTATCCTTTAAAATTACATAGGCTTTCAGTGCTCATCATCTTTTTTATTAGATGCTTTAGTATACCTCTCAATATACTGAATAAACAGATGTAACTAATAAAATTTTGTGGGTTCACAAATCGTATTCTATCCATTCAGATGATATTCTGCATTAGTTCAGAAATTTATTACTGCAGTCTCTGAAGAGAATTAAAGCAGCCTGTCATTTTATTATAGACACCCCCCATGCACATATTAAAAAGTACCTCCCTTACATGTACCACCTCATCGTTGGTACAAAGCCAAAATGTTTTTATAGCCCCTACAAATCAGAAAATACAAATTCTTTTCTATGACATTATCTTTTGAAAAATGAGAGTAGTGTCTCTTTTTCCCCTGCAGTATACCTGCTTTATCTGGAAAAATGAAATATATGCCAAACTTCACTTTTTCCTTATTACATACCCTTTGGATCCTGCTTCATTTTTGCTGGAGCGCACTCCCCACACATTTAATACAGCTTCAGTTAGTATCTAGCCTAAATTTCTAAACTTAAAAACCAGGAGCTTCCAGCACCAAAGGACCATAATGTTAACGTTCAAAAATCCCCATACCCACGATTAACAATAAAGCATAAACATATTAAGGATGCATCAGAATATACAGAAGTCCAAACTTCCACAACTAAGTGTCCTGTTGACACAGTGTGAAACAAGCAGGCATTTCCTGGGTGTTCATTGTGGCAGAACAGCAAAATGTGAAAGCCCGTATTATGTGGCACAGATACTGGGGCCAAAAGACTACTGACATCCTGAATATTCCTTGCACTTCTCTGCATTTTGACAATTGGGTTTTTAGGTTAACAGCATAGGGAAGCTGAAAAAGAAAACAGGACACACCTTACTCTCAACTGTTATTTCACTCTCAAAGAAAGTTAATAATGTCTGTTGAGATTTTTTACAAGCCTATTTCATGACTACATAGTGATAACTACAACAAAAGCACTACATTTAGAAGCCTACAATGTCCTCACTGTCACCTCAGACAACAGACACGGCTACACAAGTGTGCATCAGCTTCAGACAGGGCTTATTATTTGCTCCTAACGCAACACTTACCATATTTACTCTATCAAACATTCAACTAACACAAAAAGCAGCTTGTGTAGGTAAATGCATGCTTTCATTTACCCTGATTAAGTCTGAACACTCAGCTACCAAACCACCCCGCTCAGAATACTAGAATGATTACAACAGGTAAATCCATGCCTCTACAGAGCACGTGATTGATTGCCATGCACTCCACAAGTTTTTCCCCCAAAACTTAACAAAACCAGACATGCCTGCAAAAATTTCTCCATTTGATAAGCCTTCTCAAATACTGTGGCCTGAGGCTAAATCTTTTCAACTTTTTTAGCCAGTCAAAATATTTAACAGTCTTCATCTAGCACTTTCACAAATAAGAATACTCCATGCTTCAAGTCTAATTTTTATTCAGTCAAAATACTCAGTGGGACAATGCTTTAAAACACCAAAACTGAAGTTACATTATAAAAAGCATGTTTTGAACTTTAAAATTCAATTGTCTGATTAAGCGGCGGGGGGGGTGTCAGTTCCTTTTGTTAAAGATGTAACAAGCCCAATTAGTTATTATAAAGTGTGGTGCTTCGAATTCTCACTGGAAGGTTTGTTTAAATATTCCTTTGTATTAATGACAGCTTTCAGTTACAAGCATAAACTCTTGTTAGAATACCGCCTTGCACTGTAACATCAAGTCTCTTCAGATTAATTTTGTATTGAGAATAAGGGGAGAAATTGCTAGAACCAGAAACCAATTTTAGAGAACCAGAATCCAATTTCAGAGCAACAAGTCTCCTAGGCCTATCACAACTAGATGATTTTTGGCCTTGTCACAGTATAGGGCACAGCTCCAAGTAAACAAGCCTACCTCTAGCAGAGAAACACACACATATAGTTCAAACACTGAAAGTAATGTTTCCTGAACTCCAAAAACAAATGAATTTGTTTCAAGATGTTAGAAAATTAATCAAAGAAACCAGTGCACTTAGCTAAAATTAGTATTTTTCAAAATCAGACTGAGAACTTTCAAGTATGTACTTGTGAAACACTTGCTTAACAGATTACACTTTGAAGTATTTTCCAGTTTTGACAGATTTGGTTTCTAACTGAAGTCTCAGAAGTGTTCTTCTCTTTATTAAGTTCTACTATTCACAACACTTACAACAAGAATTTCTTCATAATTTTCTAAAAAGTAGACCAAGGAAATTTTAATACATTTTCACCTCCATACCTCTACTGCTAATAAGATCAAGGCTTCACTGTCCTCACTTTAAAACAAAGTTCTCCTCACATTCTACCCACATTTTTTCTATCTTACCACCCACAGTAAGTACAGACAGCCAAAACCTGAAGTATTAGGCTCATGAGATGCATTCTTGTTTCAGTTACTGAGCTACTGTAGCAACTACACTTATAAACAGTGAGTACAGTCTAATTTCCCATAATCCAACTTCTTGCTAATGCATTTTGCTGTCTCATACACTGGTGAGGGTTTTGACTGGCAACATTCCTTCAGTCCTCTCCTTAATTTTATTTCCCAGGACCTTAATGAATACAGACAACAGGAGAAAAGATGAGAAGAGAGCCTTTCTCAGTAACAAGTAAAGACATTAGTCTTTACTTTTTTTAAAGCTTTGAAGGTTTCTAACACATCTTCAGCTAGACATTTGCCTTCTCCCTCTGCCACACTGTTCAACCAAATGAACCCTTAGTCTGACTTGAACTGTTATCCTTTATTTTTCTTAAGATGGAAGTGGAAGAGGGTAAACCACCAAACTTTATAAAAGCAGATACAATGTTCCACAGTTTCCAGAGTTTCACTGCCCAGATGTCACATGAAAGCTGCTGCAGGCAGACCTTCAGAGGCTAAACTCCCCAAATGTTTCAAAAGAAGGCCACAAGGGTGCCTGGACTTGGCTATCAAAGGCAACCATCCACGCGCAGGCAAGTGACAAGGCAACTTCCAACCCTGCAAACTCACTTCAGGCCTTTCCTCTCATCTCAGAACACTGCATCTCCTGGAGGATTTTTCAGCAGACTCCCCATGTGCCAACAGAATACATTCACCTGCAACCCAAACCCATCCCCTCCTCCCTCCCAGTCTTGTAAGTATAGAGATACACAGTCACTGCAACCTGCCAATAAGGGAGACTATTATAAACCTCGCCACACACCCAAACGCCTGCTCTGCGTTTACCCTCCAGTGGTCAGCAGAATGCCCTCCCTCCCTCACCTCATAAGCACAGATTAATCACGGCAGCTCACGCTGTAGGCAGAGCAATAAAGCCTCCTTGCAATCACGCACCTTCATCAAACACAATATACACTGGCCTAAGCATACAGGGATGCACCTAGGAGCAAAAACTCACGAGCTCCTCTCCAGCACACACTCCTGCAGAGAAGAGGCCTACAACTCTCCCTGCATTTCCTTTCTAGGCGGGAATCTGTAGAGAGTAAGCACCACATTTTCCTTCTGCTGCACTACCGCCCCCCCCACAAGAGGCCGTGACCTAATCCCAACACTCCCTATATAAAACAGCAGAGATTACTACTTTGCCCCCATTACCCACTAATCCACGGGTGTGGGCACGTATATTTCTGAAAAGTAAAACTTTAGCTTCCCATAGCCCTCCTGCTCCTCTCCTCCGGAGTACAAGGTGAGCTATCCTCCCTTCCACCTTCTGGGCACTCTTCTCCAAAGCAACACGGAAAGCCGCCCGCTGGGGGAACTGGCCACAACAGCCCCCTTGCCTCCAGCTATGAAAAGTCACTCTCGCCCAGCAGGCGACCTCCCCGCACTCCGAGGAAAAGGGGTCAGCGCCCCCGCAAAGGCCCCGCATCACCCCCACCACCCCCCACGCTGAAGCGCCCCGCTCCTCTCCCCCACGCGGGAGCTCACAACC
>VFFE01007221.1:466379-491099 GCA_008921705.1 Burhinus oedicnemus
GTCCGACCTCTCCCTTCCTCCACCTCGCCCCCCGCCCCGCGGGCAGGGGAAAGGGCTACTTCCCCCCAGCTCTCCCCGCGGCCGCGGCCCGGGCCGCGCTCGCTCCTCCGGGAAGGGGGAGCGAGGCCGCAGCCCGGGAGGGGACGGAGCGCGGCCCTCCCGCCGCCTCCCGCCGCCACGCGGGCCCGCACCGTCTCCTCGGGGTCGATGTCGATCCGGAAGGTCTGCTGCTGCAGCGTCTTCAGTGTGATCTGCATGGCGGCGGCTGCAGGCCGCCCGTCGCGGTCGCGCTCCTGCCGCCGCGCCCCCTTCAGTGTAGCGGGACAGGCGGGGAAGAGGAGAAGGAGCAGAGAGAGGAAGAGGAGGAAGGGGGGGTGGGGGGAGGAGGCGGAGCAACGGCTCGCCCTGTGCCGCGCAGCCCCGGGGCGCCAGTCACGCTCGCTGCGCGGCGGCGGGTGGAGCGGAGGCGGCGCTCAGTCCCCGCGGCCCAGGCCGCGGCGGGGGGAGGGCAGAGCGACGGGACGGGACGGGACGGCGGGCGGGCCGCCGCCGCTCGGCGGGAGGGGGCGGAGCAGGCGGCGCGCTCCTCTCCCACCCGCCGAGCGCCGGGTGGGGAGCGGTGAGGCGCCGGCGCGCATGCGCGGCCGCCCCGGCGGGGTCCATGGCGTGCCCGCCGCGCCACCTGAGGCGCCCGTAATGCGCAGGCGCGGGGAGCCGCGCGGCGGGCGCCCGGCTCAGTGCGCAGGCGCGGCGGGTCGGAGAGGGGGTGTGAGGGAGGAGAGGGGGCGTGAGGGAGGGAGGTGCCGGAGGGGGTAATGCGGTTGCGGGTGTGTAGGAATATACATCGTTTATAAGTTGTTGTTGCAAGTTTATTAATACATACATACGTGTTTATAGGGAGCAGGGGGGGCGGAAGGCTGCAGCCTTCTCTTGCAGGGTGGCTGTGGGTGGTGCGGGCTGTGCGCACATCTGCCCAGGCGGCGGGTCCGTGGTGGCTGGGAGCTGGGGTTGTTCAGCAGACGGCCTCCGCTGGCAGGTGTGCTGCGAGGCGGCTGTGCTGCTGAGTGAGCCGGCGGCTTGCCTCAGCACGCCGAAGGGCGCGGATTGCTGTGCCGAGCCGTGTGTGCGCAGCGGGCGGTGAAGTTCCCTTCCCCGCGTCTCCCCGCAGTGGTGCTGTGAGGCGCGGGGCCCGTTGGACGTGGGCACAGCTCGTTGGCGACGTGGACGGATGTGCAGAGAGCTCAGCTGCCGCGTCAGGAAAGAAGCTTACCTGTTGCCACAGCAAATCTCCAGCACAGTGAAAGACTTTCCTCCAAGAAGTTGATAACAATGTATTGTTACACCGATGATAAGCGTCTTGAAGACCAAATGTCTTTTCAAAATTGTGACAAGCCTTACGATGTGCATACTGCAGAAGTTTAGACTAGTTCTCTAGTCATCCCAAGCTTTATAACTAACCTTTATAAGTTGATTGTTTGCGTGTCATAAAGTCTGTATTGTCTTTGCTGCGTTATCGTTTCCGCCTCACTTCGATCCCATGCATACAAATAGGGAGCCCAGGAGGTTACTTGCTTATCACAGAAACTGGTGCGGTGGATGGGACAACGTAGTGCCTCAATTCCACCAGTGCTGGTTTCAATAGTTCAGTGTGCCTTTGGTGAGTTACTAACCGCTGTTTCGCTCGGTACTCCTTGGGCAGTGTAGCCCTGCTACAAAGAACCTTCGAAGCTGGGCCAGGTATACTGGTCAAAGAGACCCCTGCCTAAACTCCTTATGACCTCTTCCATCAGTAGGCGTGGGATCTCCCAGTGCATTTTCTTCATATCCGAGGCTGTCTTGCTGCAAAGGAGGACACTGACGTTAGGCTGACTTAATACTGTAGTGTAATTAAACCCCAAATTTTAGTATTGTGTAATACTTTGAGAAGTTCTACTGTGCCACATTGTCAACATAATGTTTGAAAAAAACCAAAAAATCTTTTAACTCGTTGTTACAGGAAGCTTGGCTTCATAACAATTTCTTACCAGCAGTGCAGCGGAGCAGGGGCCAGCAGGCTGCATTGCAGTACAGAGGGAAAGTGGGAGACACCTCACCCCGCAGGACTGTATGAATGTGTACATGCTGCACACACAGCTGGCGGTGCTGCTCCTGTCATCATCCAGCTCAGGCTCTGACACACAGCTGCTAGACAGCCAAAGCCTCTTAGGGCTTTTGCAACCAAAAAGAAACTGCTGACTGTTGCTAGTAGGAATCCAGCATTCTTGGCAGCACAGAATAACTTGCTTGCATTGCATGGAGAGCCATTCAAAGAAAAAAACCAGGCGTGAGGTCAAATATCGCTATTTTTTGCATGGGTGGTTCCAACTTAAAATATGCTGCTTGCTCACTTTCACTACTGCCTGACACCAGATCTAATTCTGTACTTTGCAGATAAAATAAAAGGTTGGGTTTTTTTTAAACTTTTCATTCAGCAGTACGGCATATGTAAGTGCTGAGCTTCACATGCAAATGAAAGTACCTCATGCTGAGGAGTTGTTGCAATTTCACTACTCTTTTCTGCTCAGAATATGTTAAATGTAAACTACTCATTCTGATTTTTGTGGTTGCTGGTTATAGTATGAAACAGTTCTGCCCAGTTTGTGGTGGGGCGAGGGTTCATTTACGTGGTGGCTGTTTAGCTCTGCTGTGAGGGCTTGTAAAAGCCTCAGCATAACTGGGAATCAACTCTGAAGGCTGTGAACTGCTAAGGATGACGTTTTTCCTGACTGTTTATTTGAACTTAGAGCAAATAGAATGAGGAAAAAAAAAAGCTGTGATTTTTTTTTTTCCTCTGCTGAGTCGTACAGGAACTTAGGACAACTCACTGTATGGGGCCTAAATTAAATAAATAACTTCTTGGTGTTTCCTCTAGCTCAGCTTCTTCAGCTCCTTAAAATAGATTATGGCAGAGATTGACTCTCCAGGTCTTTCTTCAGGCTGCTTCCCATCAGTTGCAGAATTGGGAGCATGGAGGGGAGGGCTGTCCCCAAACTACTCTAGTCTTTCAGCTTCAGAGTGCTTCTCCTTGACAGCCAGTGCTTAGGTTTTTTTATTTAGTGTCTGAAGTATTTTGGGTAATTGCCCTGTATTCAGTCTGGAGTATCACACTTACCAACTTCATTTACAACAGTTTGTATGCTGACTCAGTGAGCGCAGAAACCTTTCCTACGCAAATAGAAAAACTTACATTGATTTGAGAGAGATGTGAAATGAAGCCCGAAAGTTAGAAAGAAATTTTGATGGCAAATGCATACAACGATTACTTTTTGTTTTTCAGAACTCCTGGATTTTCGTTTCCAGGTAACTTGATCTCCCTGGCGCAGTTACTCCAACTTCATGCCACTATGGCTTTGTCCTGCTCAGCTCTTTTCAGTTGTCCATGATTCCCTAGTAACTGCTTTCTCCCAAATGGAGGTGGACGTTTTCATGTCTTACAAGTTACTAGGGGAAGCCACGAGTTACAGCTGGCTCTTGCAGAGGGGGAGTAAAACACAGTGAAACCAAAATGTGGTAGGGAAGATAACTGGAAAGTATTTGTGCCTCTGGTACACCTTTCCCTGCAGCCAAGTTTCCTTATGTAATCCCAGTGTTTCTGGAAGCTGGAAAGATGCACACATTTAAACCGCACAGAGATAGGGAGATGAGTCTGCACTGTCCCCTTTCTGACTGAAAGAGTTATCTTACTCTGCAGTGGTGAGGCCACAACTTGGAATACTGTGTCCAGTTCTGGGCTCCCCAGCTCAAGTGGGACAAGGAACTACTGGAGAGAGTCCAGCGTAGGGCAACAAAGATGACTGGGGGATTGGAGCACCTCCCTTATGAGGAAAGGCTGAGAGAGCTGGGACTCTTTAGCCCGGAGAAGAGAAGGATGAGGGGAAACCTTATTCTTGCTTATAAGTGTCTAAAGGGTGGGTTGCAGGAGGATGGAGGCAGACTCTTTTCAGTGATTCCCAGTGACAGGATGAGGGGCAACGGGCACAAGCTGGAACACAGGAAGTTCCATTCAAATACAAGAAAAAACTTCTTTACAGTTCAGGTGACAGAGCACTGGAACAGGCTGCCCAGGGAGGTTGTGGATTCCCCTTCTTTCTCTGGAGATTTTCAAGACCCCCTGGATGCAGTCCTGAGTAATGTGCTCTAGGCCTTCCTGCGTCAGCAGGGGAGTTGGACTAGATGATCTCTAGAGGTCCCTTCCAACTCTGAAAATTCTGTGATTCCGTGATTCCAAAGCTTAGGGTCTCACTGGTAGTTTATCAAAGTGCATATACGTGTTGTGGAGCCCACAGTAGCTGGCAGCTGGAGTCTGTGACCTCGTGGGTCTCTCTCATTAATGTTACATTTAATGGAAGGAGAATCTGAGAGCTGAGACAGTAAACACGTCTGATGCAAGCCTGGTTATTTACAGAAAATGTGCAAGGACCTGATTCTCCCAGCTGCTGGTGGCCCAGTAAAAGCAGTTTTGCTGCTGTTGGTAACAGATCACAGTCCTCACGCTAACTTTGCGAGGCCAGAGGACCAGGGTCTGTTGTACTTGTTGACTCATGAGAAATTACTTTGTGAAAAGAAGCTTTGTAACAGTGTCTCAGGTAACTATGTGGACTTGGAGTATAAGGTGATAGCAAAGACCTTGAAAACAGATGTGAGCTAGAAGAGCATCCCCAAGGCTATAAAAAAATCGATAGTAGTCAGTTACTGTTCATGGAAGAAGTACAGCCTTGAGACCTGAGAAAAACTGTCATAAAGAAAAAAAAGAGGAAGAAGCTAAGCGAGAAAAATGTTGAGCAACAGGATAATATGCCTGACAACCTGGGAAAGTAACACCTTCAAGCCCTGCACTGTGTGAAGTCCATCAGGCAGAGGCCTGAGGCCTAAGACTAAGACCCTGCTTAGAGAGTCAAACATCTTAGGATAAGTTCTCACCACTGAGAGAATTTTCTCACTACACATACCAGTTCAAAGGTGTGAGCATACTCCTGGCTTCAAGGACCCTTTCTGTTACGGACCCTTAGACCTGACACCATTGTACAGGGCTATGCATAGCAAGATTAGTGTGTACATCTCTGTGTGTTTTCACCCCAGATTATGTGTGTTTCACCTCTTCAACCACCAAAATTGCATGTTACTACAGTTTGTGTAGTTACCCTTGGTAAAAGGCTCTGCACTTTCTCTGCCAAACGTTGAGGCACATACTTGCATGAGTCAATGCTCGTGGTAAATCAGCACATTCAATCTCTGCACTAACTTGCAATGAGTGCCTACACCCTGTTGCCTGGGTCATCCCACTGCTCTAGATACTTGTACGTTATTAAAACTGCCAATCATTATTAGAATTACCGTAATTTTTACAAACGCTATGCAGGTATTAGGACTGATGGCAGATAAAGAATATGGCGGTGGTTCTCACCCCAAAGGACTGACAATCTAAGGAAGCAAGGAATGAAATGGTGCTTGCAAGAAGGCAGCACATTCATAGCAGAAGTTATGTTTCAGACCTTTTGGAGGCAAGCACTGACTTTTCAAAATCAAGTGAGAAACAACAGGAACAGCAGCATGGCCTGTACAAGGCCCTGAAGGTGGAGAAAGCAAGTTGTATTGGCTATGCTGAAACAGGGTGAAGTATGCAGAGAACAGTACTCCAGGTGGATGCTTGTGAGGCTGGATACCAGCAAATGAGCAGCAACAGAAATATGGGAGGAGGCGGCAAGATTTTGAGCTTTGTGACGGTGGTTAGGAAGAGCTGTTACTTAGGTAGATGTGTAGAAGGACTCCAGAAGGGCAGCACAGTCTGGAGGGAGCACAATCAAATGGAGCACACACTGGTAATGGAGAAGTGAAGCAAAGTAGCAGAGTGACTGGCAGGCGGTAACATGAAGAGCTCCCTCCTGAATGACAGGCAGCATTTACACCTTTCACAATGAATGACCTATCCCAGAAAAATGTTTCAAAAGCAGGCATTTTCCACTGGCTGTTAACATTAAATGTGCATGAGTTAGTGTGAGGTGTCCTAGAATGTAGTGTTTATTTTTCCATTAGGGTGAGATTTTCCATTGAGTTGACTGGTTTCCATTCCACACGCCTTTATGCAGAGCTCCCATTTGCTTTCTCTGTAACACACATTAGCAGAGAACACCAGTGCATCTTTCAGAAAGGCTGAAACAACTGCAAGCATGTCTCTGGAGTAGATGAACCGGTACTTAGATTCCAGTTTGCAGTAGTTGATACAGTGTCAACTAATTCACCCTTAATCTAGATCTGCATGCACTCAAGAGCTTTATCTGTCTCCTGTTGGCAGCATTATTTCTTTCACTACAGGAATAACTCAGAGATTTAGTTGAGGTATGAAACTGCTACCCACCTTCCACAGTAATTCTCACATATCGTGCAAGACAACACTGAAGCAGCTTCACACTGTGTTTGTCATGATAGTAAAGAGCAGCTGCTCAGGTTAATCAACTTACTAGACTGCGAGGTATTAGTCAGTGATCGTGGGAGCAGTGGTAACTTGCAGTGAGGTAGTTGTTACCGCTTCAGACTCTAACAGCTGCAGGCAGAAGAGGGTCTGGATGTTACTTTTTGTTGGCTTTATCAGTGATCCCTCATGTCTGCATGCCTCAAGGTCTGAAAAAAGTCATCAGAAGGAACGGGAGCCTTCAGACTTGGAGAAATCCAACTCCAAAGCAGTGGTACTCCCTTGGGTGAGGGAAATCATTGCATGCATTTTCAGCAGCACATCCAAAAGCATGGAAATTCTCATTAGAGTTTCCATCGGCACTGGGACACCATGATTGTTAGCACTGGAGACTGCACAGAAGCGCCTGTAGTTCACACACGCTGACAAAATGAAACCCAGCCTCTAGTGATAAAAGGGGACTGAAATTTCTTTTAAGTAGGGATTCACACTTGGGGTCTTTTATTTTGAGAGTGACTGCTTTATTGTTGTTAACCTTTTAGCTTGATTGGCGCTCAAGCATCTGCCAAGAACACTGGGAATTCACTATGAAATAACAGTGTGGCAAGTGCATTAGACTATCATCTTGACAGGCTTATATATTTATTACACTAATTATGTGGGTGTAGTAATTGTATTAGGAATATCTAGATGGTATTTCCCATCTGTAAAATCAGTACCAGGCATGGGGAAACTCACAAAAAATTTCTCAGCTGACTCTAATCTGCAAATTTTCCTTAAACATATAATAAATTTTCTCGTTCAGTAACAAAACCTTTGATTTATTTTTTTTTTCCTTATACAGAGATTTAGGTGCAGTAACTATAGAAAGTACGTGAACTTCCTAGTTTGAAATCACTGTTAATTCATTTTACCCCATTTATTAAGGAAGCAAGGGACAAGGGTTGAGGAATCTCAATTCAGGGAGTGGCTGCAAGGCGCGCCGCCTCTGAGTGCTGTTCCTAAAGCATTGATTCTGACAGTCCAGCTTCATGCTAGCACTGTGCCTGCAGTTGGAATCTAACCCCTTCATATATATTTTTGTATGTTTGTTTATAGGCTCTCTTGCAGTCCTATCAGTGTCGTGTTGCTACTTCAGGATATGACTTTTGCCAAGAAAGGCCGCATGAGAACTTGCAGTTGAATACCAGGCTGCGTACTGCATGTTGCTCAAAGCACTTTGAAAGAGAGGTCTTCTTCCAGGCTTGTAACAGTCACGGCTAGTGACTGAGGCTTGGCCATGAGTGTCAGTGCCTGGAAGAGCCTATTTATTGGGCATCGGAATTAAACTCTGTAAATCTGTGTATGCATAAAGATTAATTGTCACTGAGGAGAGGAAGGTATTGAATTCTGTATGCTTCAAGAAAGTTTATTTGGAAATGCACAAATCTTTTCAGTCTTGTCGTGGTTTAACCCCAGCCAGCAACAAGGACCACACAGCCGCTCGCTCACCTCCCCTTCCCCCAGAAAGGTGGGGAGAAGAGGGAGAGGAGGAGGGTAAAGGGGAAAGGAAAAAAAACCTCATGGTTGAGATAAAGACAATTTAATAGAACAATAACAGAAAAGACAAGTAACAATAATAATAACAATATTAACAAAAAAAAAAATAATGACACAAGTCACTCTCACCACCTAGTGAATTGTCACCACCCCGAGCAGCAATCGTGAATTCCCCCCTCCCTGGCCAGCCCCCATGTATATACTAAGCACGATGTCTATGGTATGGAATATTCCATTGGCCATTGTGCTGCTCTGTCTAGGCTCCTTTTCAGCTGGATGGGAAGCTGAAAAAAATTCTTGAAAAATGTAAACAACACCCGGCAACAACTAAAACAATATGGGTTATTGACATTCCTTTCATATCAAATCTGAAACACTGCAACACTAGAAAAATTAACTCTGTCCCAGGTGAAACCAGGTCAATCCCTGAAAAGTTTCATTATTTAATCACTGGTTTCTTTGGAGTACTAGACAGTTAAAAGGGAAGGGAATAAAAATGAATTGGGTTTGACAGTTGCCAGTGTGTGTCTCTGAGGACAGTTATCTGATGGCTGGGTCTGTCAGGCTGTTGTTGCAGGGGGATTTTCCAGTGTGTCAGAGTGCAGACTCTTTGCCAACTATTTTAATATTTAGGCTTTGTTTGAGCTTCTGTCCTGTCTTTGTCTGTGACTGTGCTGTAATAACAAGCACAAATGGAAGCAGGAAGCTGCATATTGGCCTTCTGTAGTTCTGCAGAGCTGCTGTGGAAGGGCGAGACATCTGAATACTTTCAAAGCAAGGCCAATTATTGCATGAGGTGTTAGAATGGCAAATAATGCAGTCAGCCAGGAAAGCCCATTGCTATTTCGGCAATTTGACAGTGTCACAGTGAGGGTCTTCCCAACTTCAGGGCTGGGCTGAGAAATTGCAGAATGGATTGCTGAGTGCACTATGAAAAGCTTCTAGGGAAATGACATCAGAAATTGGCAGCAATTAATCCAGAACATTGATTCCAAGAATAATACTTATCTGAAAAATAATGAATCAAATCCTACAGGTCTAACCGGGCCTACTATGAATAAATTAGATCAGTTTATTTTTGTATAAGTCATTAATCATATTACAGTCATCACGGTGGTTATCTGAATGTATTTTAATTTAATCAAAATGCAGTTAAAACTCATTTAAACAAATTCAACCTCAATTGTAGTGCCCCACACAGAGACTAATCTTTTCCAGCATGGCGTGAGGAATTAGACACCAAAATAGATCTTTCTTTAGAGACCTGACCATGGATTTATGCATTACTTGAATTTGAGCGTTCACTTTCCAACACTTTGCTTTTTTTCCTGACTGCCAGAAAAAAGAGAACAATATGCTATGCTCTGAGGCTTTTGTCACGGTGTTCATAGCTTGTACAGGCCATCTGCTGTGGAGTAATGTAGCTGCTGCAGTACATTGCTTTCCTAGGATATGCTTAACCTGCCAGCTGGAGAGTGAGCCTCTGGATTCATCACAAATTCACCTGTATGTGTAGCTACTCTGTCCACCTAAAGCTATGTGTAAAACAATACCAACTCCTAGGTCACAGAGACCACAGAATCGTTGTAGTTTGCAGGGACAGGGGTAGCTTCTGGTCCAAACTTCTACTTGGAGTGGGGTCAAGAATGAATTTAGACTCTGGTGCTCCGAGCTTTGTCCAGCCAGACTTTGAAAACCTCCAAGGACAGAGATCCCACAGCCTCTCTGGCTCCTGCTACAGTGTTTAATTATTCTCATTTTTTTCCCCTTTTAACCATGCTGAACCTCTCTAGTTTCAGTGGAGATCACTGTCTCTCGCCCTCCTGCCAGGCACCACTGGGAAGAGCCTGTCCCCACCCCCTTGATCCCATCCCTATAGGTACCAAAGTGTGCTGTGAGGTGCCCCAAACCCTTCTATGCTCCATACTGAACCAGTCCTGGCACCACAGTCCCTCCTCTCAGGGTGAGTACTTCAGTCCGACAGTCCCAGTGGCCTCCTCTGAGCCCCTCTGGTTTGTCAATGTATCTCCTCTCTGGGAACCCAAACAGGATGTAGTGCCCGGATGAAGCCTAATGGGTGCTGAGCAGAGGGAATCGCCCCCTGCCCGCCTCCACCCACCCTGGATAGGAGAGAAAATAGGAGAAAATCCCTGAGAGTGAGCCAAGTGCTGCCTGTGCTTCTCCGTGGGAGGAATCAGGGGAGCCCAGAGGGCTGGCCAGCAGTGCTGGGGTGTGGGGAGAGCCTGTGAGACTTTTTCCTGCAGCCTCCCAGGGAGGCACGAGGTGTTATCCAATGAACCCTCTTGCCGCGTGTGCCTGGAGATGACTGGCTACAACCAGAGCGACCTGACGGGGCCCCGGGAAGACATGGCTGAGGCCTCGGTAACTGGCATGAAACACTGATGGTGAGCACAAGACAAGACACGGGGGCATGGATGGAGTGGGCAGTGACATTGTAATCCCAGATGTGTGTGGTGTGGCCACAGTGTTGCCGAGGCGAGCATCATGGGAGGGGATGGCCCATTGTGATGTCCCCGAGCAACAGATTGTGATGTCACCTAGCAATGGATTGTGATGTCACCAAGGGGATTGTGACCCAGCATCCCCAGCTGCTATATACACAGATGCCAGGTCTCACCCAGCTGGCTCATGCCAGCACTCCCCCTGAGCAAGTTTGCGAGGTTTGGAGTGTTGAGTGAGGCCTTTGGTGCTGGTGGTGTGCTCAGCAAGTTGTTCATTGCAGCTTCCCATGCCCAACCCCAGAGCCAGCAGAGGATTTTCCCCAGCCCTGCCAGGTTCAGGCAGCCGGGGCCCCCAGGAGGAGTGGTCACAGCAGCAGAGGTGACCTGGGAGAGGAAACCTCACCCTGGGCGTTTCTTCCACCACCCCCGAGGCCAGCCAATGACTGTGGCTTTTCTTCCTTTTCTAGCACAAAACCAGCTGCTGCTGCGCTGGTGAGAATGGGGTTTTTGATGGGACCAGTCCTTTTTCAGTGGTGCCTAGTGACAGGACAAAAGGTAACGGGCACAAACTGGAACACAGGAAGTTCCATCTAAACCTGAGGAGGAACTTCTTCACTTTGAGAGTGGCAGAGCACTGGAACAGGCTGCCCCGAGAGGTGGTGGCTTCTCCAACTCTGTAGACATTCAAAACCCGCCTGGACACTATCCTGTGCAACCTGCTGTCCTAACCCCACCCAGGATCTTGAACTCCTCTGTATCAGGATAATTACAGTCATGGCTCCTGTTTGCTATCACAGCCCTGACAAGTTCTTCCTTGTTCTTAAGTAGTGCAGCCAGGACAGCATCACCCCAGGTTGGTCCATCTATCATCTGTGTTATAGAATCATAGAATCGTTTAAGTTGGAGAAGACCTTTAAGATCATCGAGTCCAAATGTTAACCTAGCACTGCCAAGTCCACCACTAAACCATGTCCCTAAGCCCCATATCTACACATCTTTTAAATACCTCCAGGGATGGTGACTCAACCACTTCCCTGGGCAGCATGTTCCAGTGCTTGACAGCCCTTTTGGTGAAGAAATTTTTCCTAATATCCAATCTAAACCTCCCCTGGCACAACTTGAGGCTGTTTCCTCTTGTCCTGTAACTTGTTTCTTGGGAGAAGAGACCAACACTCACCTTGCTACAGCCTCCTTTCAGGTAGTTGTAGAAAATGATAAATTCTTCCCTGAGCCTCCTTTTCTCCAGGCTAAACTACCCCAGTTCCCTCAGCAGCTTCTCATAAGACTTGTTTTCTAGACCCTTCACCAGCTTTGTTACTCTTCTTTGGACATGCTCCAGCACCTCAATGTCTTTCTTGTAGTGAAGAGCCCAAAACTGAACACAGTATTCAAGGTGCAGCCTCACCACTGCCGAGTACAGGGGAATGATCACTTCCCTAGTCCTGCTGGTCACGCTATTCTTGATACAAGCCATGATGCTACTGGCCTCCTTTGGCCACCTGGCTGTCCCTGACACCCTCCAGAAATCTCCTTGATGGTCTTTCCCTTGCAGCAGGTGCCAGGGGACCCCAAGGAGAACCAGCACCAGTGACGAGAAACTCAGCCACGCCAGGAACACTATAGTTCTGTGTCCACACGTGGTGCTCTAGGTCAAACATAGAAAGTAGGAATATGAGCCACGGACAGCAGATCAAATATGACTCCTTATTTCCTAGAAACATCTTAAAGCAAATTAAGGGGTTTTTTTTTTGTTATTGTTGTTTGGTTTGGGGTTTTTTTTTGTCCTTATGACTCTAGCAATAAAGTATGATGGGTCAGAAACCCCGTCTTCTGAAACTGAACGTCTTCCTGTCGCCAGCATAAATGTATTTGTGATCAGTTTAAACCTATTAGGTCTTGGGCCAGCACAGCCATTCAGGATTTCAGCATTCATACCATATTCAAATACAGTAATGGTACTCCTCTTGGCTTTCATTTTGTGACTAAGTATGTCAAGCTTTGTAGTTTTGCCTTCTTTCCTATAATTATTTTAGTTGTCCTTCTCTGTATCTGTTCCAAATAGATTTAATCTTTCTTGGACTTGAACTGGGCCCTACACAACATCTCACTTTGTGCTTCTGTATCTTGCTTTGCACCTGCCCTGTGAAAGCACTTGCCCTTCTCACAGCATCATCTTCTTAGTGACATGTAGATACATCAGGACCAGTTACACAGAGTTGCCTGGCTGTCTTAGCAGTTTTCATCCACTGATCTCCAGCTTAGAGCAGAAATTCTTGCTATTGTTGCTGAAGAGATGACTTTGAAGTCTAGACTGCTTACATTTATATACCTTCTTCCAGTTCTCAGAGTCACATCATTTTCCATGTGGACAGTGCCTGTAAACTTTGAGCTAATCACTACGTTTCTCCATGGTGTTTCCACTTTTTGCAATACCGTAATTAAAGGAAATTTCCAGTAAGATGGGTACAAACAGCAGTCCCTGAAGAATTTCTCAAATAACTTACTTCCAAGCTGAGGGTCCCCTGCTGTCATTACAGATCCATCTTCTTCCTATAATCATGTTCTTACCTGCTATACCACGATGGTACTAATCCCAATTTTTGCCAGTGTCACTAATTATTTCTAAGATGAAATCGAGTCAAGTGGATACTGTTTTTGCTGTGCAAAGGGCATCAGAAGAACATCCAATATTTTTTGATGGGTCTTGGCACTCAAGACTTTTTTTATAAGACTATAATGGAAGGTGGTACAGCCTAAACTGTGCTAGCAAGCACAGGTTTTGGATTGCTTCAGATAACTTGGGCTGAATGATACTGTTATGTCTAGACACTCCTAACACACAGGTAAATACACACACACAGAGACACATCCTTGCTCTGTACTTCTACCTTCCCTTTTACCTTGTCATTGTCATTTTTTTGCAAGGCATTCACAGATATTCGCATGCAAACAGCCACAGCAAGTGTTTGAATGCTAATGGGGCAGCAGACTCACTGGGAATGTGCGTGCTTCATTAGGAGACCGAGAAGCGTGCTGGGTGCTATCCTTTAGAAGAGATCTGTACAGATTCTTAGCTGGCTGTAGTGCACATTCCAGTTGAGCACTACTTACCAGTCAAATTTCAAGGTTCAGCAAGCAATTCAACTAGGGCAGAAGGAATAATTGCAGAGTTGTGAAAGACTGAAATGTAAAACAGACAAACAGATTGTTCCCTCCACTTGCCAACCTTCGGGAGGAAAAAATTCATCTCCTAGATAACAGCAAACTCTCTTAGCTCAAAGGGACCTTCCCGCCTTCCCAAAGCCATGAATGACAGTTCAGTGTAAGAGACTGCATTTCACACTTCAGTATCAAGTCTTCAGCTAGCCTGGTGTGTATTTCTGATATCCATCTTATTTATCACCAGGATTCCTGTGCTCACGGTAGCTGGTGCAAATACCAGGTGCCTGCAAAATACCACGTCTGAGGGTGCTGTTATCAAACTGAGTTCTGCAGTGTCCATCAAGTCCATTGATGGACTTGCCTGTTCAACAGGCTACTTCACATTTAGGGTTGGGTCACTACTGGACGCCTCAGGTAAAGTGCTAACAGAAGCAGGGATATGTCACCTTTAATTCATACACCCCTTTCCACTACAGCTTTTCTGTCTCTGTCTGCACTGCAGTGAGGGATTGCAGTACATGTGAGGATACCAGGTTTGGCTCTGATTTCACACGGCTACCAGTGAAATAAAATACAGGTGAAAGAGAGGGCTGATTTTCTTAGGATTTAATAGCATGCTTTTCCTTCCTTACTCCCAACCAATCGTTTTTATTCTACCACTGTGTTCCTAGGCTTCCAACTGCAAGTTTAAGAGGTAGTTCAGAGCAGCGGGTAAGGGTGCCTGGCTGGGAGTAAAGAGGCCTGCCTACTAATCCTGTCCAAAGTAACTCATCAGCTAATGTTTTCAATTTTAGCTGTATGTGATTCTTTCCTCTCTGTGTGGAGGACTCAACAGATCTGCAAAGTGCAATGACTTAAAAATTAGCTTCATAATATTTGTTTAATTAAAATTCAGAAGCAAATTAAATTACCACCAGTGAGAACAAGAAATAACAGTCATCCAGTAATTGATTGTCAGAAGACAGGTTCAGTGAAAGGGAAAATCAGATTAGATAGGTATTGCTGGGTTTGTCTTTACACTTTCTTGGCTAAATGGTGTTTTCTGAGAACAAGGGCAGGACTGAACAAGCAGCAATTCCACTTCAGGATTTATGCAGTGTTCACTTGCATGTCTGGTTACAAATATTGATGGTTACAGTAACACTTTCTGCTACAGTTGTCACATACAAATAGGATTGTTAGGAATGCAAAAGGCCTGAGGGGGATAATTTGAGGTGAGAAGGACTTTAAAACTCCAAAGCTGAGCATAGACTCATTCAAGTTGAGCATAAAGGACAAACATCAAATCAGGCAAAGCAAGCAGACTTCAACCAAGCTTCAGTGAGATGCAATGGAGAGTTCATGCTGTCCAAGTTAATCTGCACTGAGGAGAGAAATTAAAGGAGTTACCAGGAGTTAGGAATTATTCTTTTTCTTGCTTACTGTTGTTGCATGGCTGCTGTAAGAGGACAGACTGAAAGGACTCTGCTTCCATAGATGTGCACACTTATAAAAAGGAGCAGTAGAGGGGTGATAGGGGTAAACAGAGTGAAGCTGACAGTGGAGCAATACTAGTACATGATCAATAGCACTTCACGTTGAGAGGCAAAAGAATAAAACTGGCCATAACCCTCAGCAGTGCGCAGCTCCTTATAAGAGACAAGGCTTTCATGTTTCCAGCTGGGACACCAGAGTCAGACAGTTCATGTCAATTACAGACTTTTGCATGTATACATGCCACCCAATGCACTCAAGATGCAGCAAATCACTTACACCTGCTGAGAAGATGGGACGGAGTATGTGCCCTGTGCGTGGAAACCCAACAGCTTTCAGCCACAGCTATTCAGCACAGCAGCCATGCACGATAGCTGCAGCTGGTTGCCACGGCTCAAGCAATGCTGTGGTCTCATCAGAGATTTCCAGTAAGGCAGAAGACACTTGATTTCCAGCTGGTGTAAAAAGAGAGAGGAAAGGACCATCCAAAAGAGCTAGAAAGCTCCACAACCAGGACTGCAATGGAGATGAATCGGCTTAGCTCAAAGATTCATGTCTGCGTTCCCCACAGAAAACAATCATAAAAGTCAATGTTGGTCACCCCTACAGTAAGAATGTAATTTTAATACAATGTGATGATTTTTTCGATCTTAATATGCAAATATTGACTGTATTCGGTTTGGAAAAATAGTTAGGTCATGCCTCAACATACATTCCTCAAGTATCTGATTGCAGCTTCAGGGAGAAGATTCCCAAATCTTACTGCTCATTTAGTACACTGTCTTATTTTTCTCTCTCAAGTGACATCATTGCCATTTGCTCTCTGAAGTGGGAGTATCCCAGAAGGCTTACTGTTTTGCATATGTTACAGCATTTAAAGCTTGTCAGTGTGAAAGTCCAAACTGGCAGAGCAGAAATCTGGAGTCCAGTTAAACAGACTACAAATCTCACTCTTATGGGTCTTCAAAGGACATAAAGTCCTGCAGGAATCTTTTGTCCCTGGAGTTTGATTTGGTTTCTGTGGTTTACAACTTAAACCATCTTAAACCATCTCTCCTTGTAGTTTGTTGTAGTTTCTTCTTATGTCTCTTATCTTTGAAGAGTAAGTCCTTTTGCCTAAAGCTAGACTTAAGTGCTAACTTTAGGGGCCGAAGTGAGAGGTTACTGTCTTGAAAGGAGCCTTGCTGGAGAAACTTTTTCAAAAGATGTGAAGTTGTTGTCTGCTTTCCTCTTTCCTGAAATTGTTATTTCCTCTTTGCATGGAATCAAGATGTCAGTTTACTGGTTTACGTCGTCTTTTGTCCATCTTTCTTCCATACCCTGGAGAGCTGCCCAGTCTCAAGAAGGATTTGTTTTCTAATTCTGAAGTTATCTTGTTAGGTACTAGCAGTTCTTGGGACAGATTTCCATGTGGCAGAAGTACCACTTAGACATGTCATGCTCATTGCATTCTTTTTACCCATCCAGCAGATGGCATCGAAGCTCTAGAAAACTTCATCCTTCCTCATACTGTTGGGTCCTGCAGAGATTCTTTATTTTTTCTTTGACATTTTATATTTAAAAAATAATGATGCCAACAAGATTATTTTAGGAGACTTCGATTTAGTTTGCTATTAACTTAGAAAACTTCTAATGGTAGTATACATATTTTCTTAAAAGTTTGTGATATTTTCCTGAAGCCTAACAGGCTGGAAATGATAATTTTCTTCTTCGGGTTACTTACAGTAAATTTTAGAAGAATTTATCTTATACTGCTTTGAAGTGAGGTTATGTTTTATTTCTCAGTTTGAGTCTGATTTTTCAAGTTCATTATTAAACTAATGTCTGTACGCCACATATATACAGTATGCTGGCTATTTTGAATACTGACATAGGTAACATAGCAAATGTTAATCAAATGTGTTGAAACAATATTACTTCTAAATCATATTGCTTCCTGATGTTTGGTTTCACAGTGGTGGCCTAGTTTATGTATAGCATTCAATAACTTATGAATACTCAGTTCAAAACTACTGCTTATATGCATATAACCTATGTATATAGCCTATTATGACTATATAAGGTCTAATAAATTCAGTTGTACAGGCATACATTTATTTCGTTAACCCCAATTTCTGTACTTTGTTAGGAGAAAAGGAATTTGTAATTCTCACTTCACTTCTTACAAGTAAGATACAATCCATTTGCTTTTTCATTTCCAGGATGGCAAAAGACAGCTGACTATCTGTGTCTAATGCCACATACACTAATCTTCATAGGAAGGCTCTTATGCTAGTTTCTTTCCTATCAACCACCTGTAACAGGTGCCAAGACAACAAGAAAAAGTACTAAATTAGTGTTTTTTTCCTGTTGTTCTTCTTTCTAACAAAATCATTTTAACACTGCCAACCACAGGAGTATTAAATTACATATGAGGGGGGTCAAAATAATTCTTTCAGTTCAATGGAAGTCAATTGGTAGATTTTTTTCTGAACCCTGGCATATGCAATTCAAATCGTCCTTTAGCAAAAATGTATTGAGGTATTTATGCTCATGTGCTGGTAAAATCATAGACAGGCAATTACAAGTCATCTCTCAGTTTCAAATCTGAAGACTCAAAGGTAAAATATCTTCAGCTTTGATTGGAGTTAACCTTAACATTGAATCATCCATGCTGTTTAAAAAAGTCTATCTGTGGTATTCAAATATCTTTTTCTATTGTCCTGATAGTAACAATGAACAATTAGGTAGATAACAGAAGTTTAAGAACTGGAGTCCCTCTTCACCATAAATAACAAGCTGCCTTTTCTGGCAATAGGATTTTACCTGACTTTCTTAATCATAGATTGTTCAAGCTGTACCTAGACATTGGATAAGTCATTTTTGTGTGTTCTCTGTTTATCCATTATAAAATCTTTTACTGATATTGATAAAACATCAACAATTGGATCAACAACTTTTTATATCCCTCAGTGGCATGCATTCTGATCAACATATCTTGTTAAGCATTTCCTGAAATATTGCTTAGATTTAGGGCAGAGGTTATATAGCATATTCTTCCATTCACTTGTCTTTGTCTGTGATTGTTTTCCACATTATTGAGAATTACATCTAATATTAATGTTAATTCTATTTATTCCTAACTCTACTCTTCATACTTATTCTAATTCTCTGTGCTTAATTCTGTTCCACTGAGATTATCCATGCTGGTTAACAATCGGGTTTTTTCAGATATGTAATATGACAAAATTTATTACATTCTTAGTGAATAAATAATATGTCAGGTGTTAATACTATTCCTGTAATGTATATCTACATGATTGCATACTTGCGTAACTTTCCCAAGAAGACAAATAATACTCATTCTTAAAAGATGTTTCTAAAAAATTTAAAGTTTTTTAATTATTCATTTAACACCTGTCTTCATTTCACTGATACCCCACCATTGAGGTAAATGAAACTAACAACTGTAGAAAACATAATGTGAAATGCTGCTCGGTAAATATTTAATAAGTACTGAAAAATACCAGTTTAAGTGATCATGTGACTGACTCGGTAGTTTGCTACTGGAAGCCAAAGTTCATTCTCAGAACATGCAGTGCTGAAAAAGAAGGAACGACAAGTTCATCACAATCAGGTTTTGGTTCAGGCTGCTGGACAAGGTCTCACTGCTTGCATTCACTGTGAGTGGCCCAGACCAGGGTCACTGGTCTGTTCGAAACCTTCTCAGAGGTCCAAGTGTGTGAGCCCCTGTGGCAGGGCAGCTCCTCCCCAACACCACTCCCACAGTCTGCTTGCTCGGTCTGGGTGGCGGGCTCTCTGGGACATGGATTGTAACCATCTGAGAATGGGCAGAGAGCTCCATCTGAGCCATTAGTTGCTGCTGCAATACAAGTAAGAATGGGCTTTCTATTGTTCCAGCAGAATTCCTGCTCAGATGAATCTCCTAAAGCTTGCAATTTTACAGAATGGAGGGTGGTAGTACCCAGATTGCCAATTCTGCTGCAGGAGAACAAGCTGAGTTTGCAAGCACGTTTTAGCTGTGGGCTCTTTCTTTGCCATCGTCAAAGTCAGTGAAATGGTAGGGAGGGTCAAATAGAGGTGAGGCTTGCTTGCAGCCAAATTGTACTGATGTCTCCAGGTTCTTTCTTTGTCATGGAGGCAGTGCAGCCTGGCTATGACTAAGCTTAGAAGGCAAGGTTCAGTCAGCTTTCTTTGTCTCTTTCAATGTCAGCTGGACAAAGTAAATGACAATTAAAAGGCATTGTCTGTTTCTTCAGCTGGTAACTTTAGTTCGGAGTCCTCCTATTCCTACCTTAATTATCAGTGAAAAGGATCTTTTTCTGCTGCGTGTTTTGAAGTTTTGTGTGTTCACTGGCAGCCATAAATTTGGATTAGGGCTATGTTATGCATGAATGATCAGCTGTCAAAGACACCTGACTAATTCTTCATCTCTCTACCTCAGCTTACTAGAGAAATAGCATACAGACTTACAGTAAATCCTGTACAGGCGTCTAGGACAGACTGTCTTCACATGCCTTTTGCAAGAAAACCATCCCTTTGTTGGAAGAGGCTTCATCTGATTATCAGCAGTTCACATACATGCAGCTACCCGTAATTCTTCAGCTACCCTGATATTTGCCAGGAAAGCAACACAGTGGTGCACAAGCAATCTACATTTCTGTGCTGAGGACATAGTGTGTCCCAAGGCAATTGCTGTATACACTGACTGGGAGTAGTGCTCTTCTGGACCTACTCTTTACCAATAATGAAGACTTTTTGGCAGCTTTGCCTAGAGTGACTGTAAGGTTGTGAAGTGTAAGGTCCTAAGGGGCTTGAGGAAGACAAGTAGCAGAATAAAGACAGTGAACGCGAGAAAGGCAGATGTTAGCTTCCTCACAGAATTGTTGGGAGAGATCCCACAGGAGGTTGCCTTGGAGGTCAAAGTTGCTCATGAGTAGCAGGACATTTTCAGAGACCACCTTTTCAAAGCACAAGAGTGGTCTATACCCTTCATCAGAAAAAGGAACAGTCATAACAAGAAAACAGCCTGGTTAAAAAGTGAGCTACTGAGGCAGCTCAAATGCAGAAGAGAAATATACGGGAGGTCGAAAAGATGAGACTACCACAAAGAAATATAGAAATATTGCTCCTGCATGCAGAAATGTAGTTAGGAAAGCAAAAACTCAACCGGAGCTCAAACTAGTAAAAGATGTCAAACATAGCATATTATTGGTATGTTACCAAATAGAAGTACAAGAAGGGTGTATGTGTGCTGCTGAATGGGGCTGGAAGGTTAATTAAAAATGCCTGCAGAAAAAACAAAATTACTCAGTGCCGTCTTTGCCTCAGTCATCATGGGTAAGATCAGCCTCCAAGTTTCCACACCGAGAAGCAATGACAAACAAATCTGCAAGTACCAATAGTAGAGGAAAGTTGAGTTTGGGCCCGTCTCCACAAATTGGACACCTATAGACACCTTCCTCAATTTGAGGGGGAAATCTGGCTGGATATAGGAAAAAAAAATCACCATGAGAACAAATAGGCATGGGAGCCCAGAAAAGTGGTGGACTTTCCCTTGATAAAAGTATTCAAGACTTAGTTTGACAGAGCCTCGATAACCTAACCTAAGGTACTGCTTTCCACAGAAGGTTGGAGTTCCCTTCCAACCTGGACCTTTCTGTCATTTTTATGATCCTGTCAGGTTTCTGGAGCAGGATTTCAATGAACAAGAAACAAGTGATCTGATTACAAAACTGTCCTCCACCTGTAGTGACCGCTTTAATAAACACACATACATAATTCATCCCTTACACTTTATTGCACTTTTTTCTTCCATTCTTCCCAATCCTGCACCCCTCCACTAAAGATCACAGTAGATGCTGTAAAGAGAGAGGTTTTGTTCCCCAAAACACTGAAATCTTTTTTCTGCATGATTTGCTTACAATATTCAAGTTTTGCCTTCTGGTAATGGCTGCTGCCTTGTTTCAGGGTCAGTGTAAAAACACTGAACGTTAAAATTTTGTTGTAATTTCTGATATTTGCAGCTACTCACCAGGTTATGCCTTATAGCACAAGATATGATAACTTCTTCATAGCTCCCACTTGAATCGTTTCTACTTCATCACTCTGTTGTTTTCGTACACCCATCTCTGCATTTTGGAAAGCTTTTGTGCTACCACGTGGAAAGAGCAAGGCAAGCATTTGTAGCTCCCTTCCAGGAAATTCTGTCCTCAAAACTCTCCCTCAAACATTTTGGCATGTCTCATGGTTTTTGAGGTCTTAGTAAGGAACACCTGAATTTCCACCCTGAGCCAGAACAATATCCAACTAACCTCTATGTTTTTCCAGTAGTGAATAATATTTGCTTCTCTAAGGAGTACTGGAGCCGATCAGGATCTCACCTGACAAGACTGGTGTGCTTACCTTCCGTATAAGAAGACTGTGGTATCACTAACCTGCAGATAGTCACCCAGACGCTATGTTTTGAGTCCCAATGAGCTGAGTCAATATTGGTGTGATTCCAGGCTCTGCCTCTGTCCCTGGGACATGCCACAACCTTTGTGCAAGACTTCCTCAGGTCAGCCTTCAGGACCAGTGCTGATACCCAGCATGCTCCAGCTAATTCCTTCCTGCAGCTCCAAGCCCAGGAGCTCTCTGAGCTTACCACGGGGTTCTCCTAGGACACACATGAGTTCCAGCAAGCCTAAGTGCTTTTTGGCTGATGCAAGAAATACAGAGGGGGAAAAAAACACCAACAAAAAAGTGCAAACTGTACACATTAGCCTGCCTCTGTGCCCTTGCTGCAAAGCAACTTTAAGGTTATAGGCTTTTAAAGAGTCCACCATTCTTCCTCTCCCCTTTTCCTCCTGAAAGTGCTCTTTTCCTCTCCTTTCAGCAGCTGTTTTTCTGCCCCAAGTCTTTCCTGCTTTTTTGACATGACTGAAGAGAGAACCCTTCCTGGATTGGCAGTAGTCTCCTTGTCAGGAGTCTCCCAGATCAGACCTGTCAGATGTTCAAAATCCATCTCCACCTCATCCGCAGCTCACTTGTCACCCTGCCAAGTTTCAGACTGGAACAATTAGTTTGCCTTGAGCTGTTGCCAATTATTTTGCTGCTGTATGATTAAATGAACTGTAATTGAATAGCTTATGACCAGAATTTAATGACCCTCCACTGTTAAATCTAGCCAAGTTGAAGATTTTTTTTCTTTCTGTCACCTCCCAGGGGACTTCAGCTGACTCTGGAGGCAAAAGGTCACAGAGGAGACAAGCATACACAACAATGAGAACAGAATTTGCAATGTGATATAGAATACGATAGAGTCCCTAGCATCAAACAGAGTTTCTAAGCAGAGCGGTTAACAGGTTGTTTTGCGCACACACACACACAAATAAGAAAAGTGCAAAATGGACCTGCTTATAATAACTATGTCTTCTTTCCTAAGAAAACCCTCCTATTTACTCCACAGTCCAGTTGGATTGAAGCATACTCTTAAATATAAAGTTATATACTCAGGAAAATTGATTCTTCATCTGTGTCTAAGATTCCTATACTAATAAGAAGTAAGTGTTTGTCTCCCCAAATTCATCTCCCAGAACTTTGACATTTGTGATCTATTTGTAAGTTACCACAGCATAGTCTGTTTTAATGTGTCTATACCAGGTTTTGTTTAATATGTAACTCAGCTGTTGAAACTGTTATAAAATTAAAGAATTTTTTTAAAGTCTTGGATGAAACATTGTGGGCAATTAATCTACAGTCTGGACCAGCACATTGGAGCATATCAGGAAAAGGATGTCGATGGTTCAGTGTCTTGTTTAGACAAGAAATCACAATGTCCCTATAGTGCAGCATCAGCACTGATGTGACTTTTACAGCTGGAGTGTAGACCTGCTCTGTTAAATCAATCATGCATGCAAAGCAGTCCCTCCTACATTCCTTGATATTGCAAGCAGCCAAGCAATGATTCACCGAACCAAAGTCTTCATTATGAGAAAACTGAATGATTGGAGACCTTCTATGTTCAAATTAATGAAGAAAATGATGCTATCATTCATTCACATTCTTCTGGCATCTGCAATATGTAGGTACTGCCCATGCATGCAATGGCATGTTCCTTGCCCTGAAATATTCCCAGGTCAAAGTACAGATTTTTCTGAGTGTGCTCATGATGATTACACTGTGAAGGTCCTGGACCAGTGAGGTAAGCCCAAGCCATATATTTTCAGATCATTACTTATTTCTCTTGTTTCTTAAGTGACTTCAGCAGGTTCGACAGGACTGTTTCTGGATTTTGGTTTTTTCTCAAGGCTTCAGAATAAGATGCTAAGAAGAAAAGCAATATCTATAAAAAAACCCCTCGTGGTCAAAACATACATATAAAAAACCAAATTTAATTTAGCCAATGTTCAATCCTATTGACCCTAAAGAGAAGAAATCTAGGTAAGGAAGCATTGAAATGAGGTACACTGGGTGTATTTACAGACAAGTCATACCATGAACAAACACAAGCCCAATTCCTGTTGTGTTTGCCTGCATGGAAGCTCCAATATCCAGTGGAATAAAGTAGTGCAGCTGGAGAGATACTGACAGTGTTTCTGTCTTTCCTATCAACCCGCATATTTTCACGGATCTTATGGGAACACCATTGCCAAGTTTGGATGAAATTGGCAAAGAGTTCTGGAGGTCATACACACTGTTTTCACAGAAGCTCAATCCTAACAAGACATAGTTAAAGCAGATCTGCAACACCTGTAGGTACTTCTGTGTACGTGCACTAATTAATTTTTGCTAATTATAATTATTCAGATGCAGGTACAAATATCCTTGGATTTAATGTAATCACTAGGTAAACCAGGGTGGGAATCAGAAACTCTTGTTTTGCATCTTCAGAAGTTGATTTTGTGCGCATCCATCTGTGCAAAAGCAATATGATTCCCTCCTGCAGACAGCTGATAAATATCATGTCAGCTCTCCTCAGCTGCAGAATCCCTGGCTGATCCTGTTATCTTTCTTTCATTGTTATTCTCACTGGCAGCAGGAGCCCTTCAGCAGCCCTTACTTTGGGCCCTAAGTGGGAGGTAATGTGCGAGGCACTCAGCCACAGCACCCCCAGGCATATCCTCATCTCCGTTTCACCAGGGACCAGCAGTGGGAACCTGAGCACAACACTTCATTTGTGGTCTGCTGGCTTCTTCTCCACATTTTTTGTCTCTCTTGTCTATTCAGCCTGTAATCTTTTCAAAGGCTGGGCCTGTCTCTGACTGTCTAGACACACAGGACCTATTACAATGGGACATTGATTTCTGATGGGGTCTCCATCTGCTTACTGTACTGCAAATGATTACTGCTAACTTTAAAAGAGCTACATATCAGCATCAGGGTTCAGCAATAATAAGAACATTTGGACTTTATTTCAAAGTTAAATAATGCCTTGTACTAATGAACAGAGAAATAATTTATTTCAAAATCACAGAAGTTTGTAAGTTAAAGGTGAATTATGTGGCTTTCATGCTTGGCTAATGATGTATGTTCTTGCTTTCTTTCTCTGCTATCTGCTGAAGCCAACTGAAATGTCTGACAAGTTGCTTAGTTTTTCTGTGCAATATCTGTGGTGTGTATTGTTATTCCTTAGGACTTTTTTTTTTTTTTTTT
>VFFE01007221.1:494080-522066 GCA_008921705.1 Burhinus oedicnemus
CCCTTGGCTTGAAACCGCAAGTAGGAGGACCATGTAAATGTAATCTTTAGAGCTCAGCCAATTAAGTCTTGATAAGTATGCATAATTATAATGAAACACATAAAAGAGCTGTATTATCGTAATAAAGTAGAAGCTTGCTTTATCACTCATATTGAGTCGGCTGCTTGACTTCCCGCGCCGCCTGGGGTCCCTAACCCACGACTTGCTTCTCGACACCAAACCTGTTGACTTCTCTGTCCACTATGTATTCTTTTCTATAATAAAAATAAACTATTTTTAATAAAACAGCATTGGGCAAATAGCATGTTCTGTGATCTGATCTGTCCTTCTCAATTTCGATTGTGCTGGTTTTCATACTCTGCAGCCTCCAGAAATGCACTGAAATGTTGGTTTCACCATACAGCAAGTGCAGGTCTAACTATGCAGCACAACTTTTTCAGTGACTGACTTGGACCGAACTCTGGTTTCACTTCTGCAGGTGCAAATCTGGAAGTTGCATCTGTCTAGCAAAATGTGGCTGCAGATTAAGCTGAAGCACCCCAGAATAGAATGTGTGGTATTACTTTCTAACCACGTCAGTGGTAATGGGATCACATTTCACAATATTTGTTGAAGTAACACGTTCAGCAGAACTTTTCACAGGCATCAGAGACTGTATATTTAGAGCAAAACAGTTTTTGAACAGTAGCCAGTAGTGAAGATTCAGCTGCTTTTTACAAGTACAAGACCACTATGGGTGAAGTCAGTGAGCTCTCCAGGGCATCAGTACACTTCACTTAATGTGCAGTACCTGGTTCATCAAACCCAAGACCTGCAATTTCTTCTCTAGTGCTCTGAGTTGCTCTTGCCTGACACTGGTCTCTTATTCAGAAACTGTTTGTCAGGACGCTGATGGTGCCCCGTCTCCATCCTTGCTCGGCAGGGGTTGAGGTGCTGCTTACTTTCAGTCTCCTGCTACCAAAGGTTTTCTGCTTCCAAGGAAGGGACAGCAGGAGGGACATGTGTCTTTTTCTCAGCTGCCACCGTTCACAGCCCAGCGTGTTTACTGGCAGCCAAAGCTAAAACCCTGACCAAGTACAGACCTGTGGTGGCACAGACATATGCTCTGGTCTCCTTCTCCCGCAATGTGGGCAGTAACCTCCTGTCGAGAAATCAAGTTTTAGCCCTTTCAGTTATGGAGAAATTCTCTGAGACATGAAGAAGACATTAATCAAAACAATACCTTCTTCACCTGCCAGTAATTAAGATAAATTTCCATTTACTCAGTGGTGTAATAGCCCAAAGCTACTAGCTCCCAAAGCATCACAAGTTGCCATTTGTTGCCTATCCCCCTTGCTTTTCCTACTTGTTTACTTTTTTCCACAACATACTACCTACTTAATTGTCAAGTTAAAATAAGAATTTATTCCCTGCTGTGTCTGATAGAGCTACACTCAGTGTGGAAATGCTTGTCTATGTCTTACTCAACTGGTAGAGATTTTGCAGGAATTTTATTCTTAGCTAACTCTGCCACAGAGCAGGAGCTGTCAGAGCACCAGACACTGCTGCTCAATGGGGGATGGCAGCTTCCACCTCAGGAGCAATAACTTCGAACTGTTCTTACAGCCTTTGCTGCAAAAGCTTGTTTGCTCAAAACCTTCTGATGAAATCCGCGTCATGGAAAGCAATGTCAGAAAAAACACTGCCCTTGTTTTGTCTCACCTCCCACGTAAATCGTACTTTGATTTGCCTTTGCCGCTAGCAATCAGTTGGTCTGTCCCACGAGCCAGATATAGCAGAGGCCTTCCGTAAGCCATTCCCACCTTTATAGGCACGAGTAGCTGCAACAAATGACCTGGGATACACTTATGCCCCTAGGTCCCAGCATGGTGATGTTCTTATGTACTTGATGTCCTGTACTTATTTTTGGTAGGATACTCATTCCTAGGATGTAGTGTGCTCCAAGAGAATTAATTCTAGTCCCTCACCCTGCACCTCTTCATGACGTTTAGCCATGCTATTTTTGCAGTGGATTTCTTCATTTCAGTGGCTGTAAAAAGGAAGAAGCTGAGTATAGAAATTTCAGGCAAAGGACCCTTCATGGAGTTCTAGAAAGCTTTTTCAAGTGAGGGTATCTTAATGACCTCTTCACTGTCTTAATAATCTTTTCAGTTTTGTACCCTTGTAGATCTACCTTTTGTTGGGACTGCAACCTTGGCAGCTGTTGGTGAACTCCTCAATAGTTCTCCTTCTAGTTCAGCTGGGGTGCTTAAAAGTTCAAGGATTTGGCTTCTTTCCTGCAGCTCAACACAAGGTTTGTTACCTAATTGGGAAGGACAGGGATCTGCACCGGAGCCTTATTATATGTGTTAAGAGTAGCCGCAGAGCTACTACTTGAGACTGGGTGCCAGTGGCCACATAAGCATCTGGTAAGAGGCAGCTCCTGCACACAAACCTTTACAGCCTGCATGGCTTGCCCAAAGCTGTGCAGATGAGGCCACATCAGCTGCTGCTCTCAGGACACATCTCTGAATTCCATATGTGAATCCTCTAAACTTGCCTCTGTCATCTTCCCTGCAGTGCAGCTCCAGGGCCTGGCCTCCTGTTTGTTTTTCTTTTTTTCCTGTGGAAATTCCTGAAAGTCTTCCAAGAGGTTAGCAAAGTGTTATCTTGCAGAACTGCCAACATACCAGGTAGAGAAAATCTTGTGAGATCAAACAGCCCTTAGAACTTCCTGCCGGCAGCTGCTTCTGAGAGCTGCTTGTAAAACTCACTGCTGATGACTGTGAACATGACCCCTGGTCTTGCTTTGGTCTCAGTCCAACACCAGAATCATCACCTACACCTAATCCAGACCCAGCCTGAGGTTTGCGGACTACCCCAGTCTTCTCATCTGTACAGCACGCTTATCACGGTGCATACAAAGGGGCAAGAAATTGTTAACGTTTTGAAGAACAGTTTCCTCACTTTTTTTTTTCCTTGAAATTAGATGAGTAATTTCCTTCAGGATTTCAGAATGTGAAAACTTGGATCAGCTCTAACACTCACACATCATAATATATTTTATGTCCTTATTTAGGGCCAAACACTGATCCATGTGCTCAGTTTTCAGAGAGTCTGCTTATTCCTTAGCACAGCCTCTCTGTTTCACAAGTACCCAGGCAGAGCAGCCTGTCAGCCAGAACCTGGCACTCCTGTAGGCAATAAGATGAAGAGGGGAGAGAAGTGTGATTTTGTGATCGCCAGTGCTGCAGGCTGCTCAGCAGAGCCAGCTTGGAAGGGAAGGAGCGAATAAGCAAGAGCCAGAATAGGGGCAAGAGCTGACCTCTTTTTTCCCTGGGGTGAAGGTGGGGAAAAGTAAACCAAGCTCACAACTCTGACCAACAATCTGCTCCCAGGCAGCGTAATTCAGTGTTGCTTCTTACTGCAGGCTATTAGCAACACCTTCCTACATATGCATGTATTTAACACTGATTGGTCCTGAGGGTCATTAATTTTCGTGTCCTCCTGTCCCATTCACAAGCAAGCTAAATCCTTACTGGCAGAAATTTTGAGTTCCTCTTGATCCTCCCACTTGATCGCTGAAATTGCTGATACAGATAAGAAAGAGTAATGCTCATACCAGTTCTCCCAGTGGGAAGTTCAGTAAAAAGCTTCCCTCCATTTTTGAGACAGTTCCCATAACCGATTCCCTTTACTTTATTTAGGCACTTCCTCATTTTGTTTTTATTCACTGTGGTATTAAGAGCTCATATTCAACATTTTAAAATAAAGGGAAAACTTTAAAGTGATGCTGTGCCTTCATTGATGCAACATTGCTAGATTTGAGACTTTCTCTTTTTGCCTGTTTATTTTGCAGCCCTCAAAGAGGAAGCATGTGGGAGTCATCCTGGCCTCCAGAGCAGCCAGTCTGATACGCAGAGGTACACCAGAGGAGCAAGTCTTCTCTGCTGCTTTTTCCCTGCTGCCAAGGGGACTCATTACTGCTGGCCTTTAACATAAGGAAATCTTACTTCCGCCAGCCTGACAAGCAAATAGAAGAGTCAGAGCACTGGCCTCTTCCTCTCTGCTTCCTGCAACAACATCATCTTCCTTCTGAGGCCTCCAGGTCCACCCTTGCTCCTGTGCGTGAGCCTCTGTCACACGTTAAACCCCGCAACTCTCAAATATGAGCATTGTTCAAATTATGTCTCCATTTCCCTTTGCCCTGCTTCCACCCACCTTCATGCCTCTGTTGTCCTCCAGGTTTGCCTCATTTCCTTTTCCTTTTCCTGCACCAGGCACCCATTGAACTGGAGTAGAAAAGGAAAAGAGGTGTCTTGTACAAATAGGCATGCATGTGGGTCATAACCATTGAAAAATCAGTTAAGCAACACAGCAGCACTCTTATGAGGCTCTCCTCTTCCAAGCACAGTGATTTTTCAGCTGGGGTGCAGTCAGGTTATAAATTTGCAATTAGACATGTTCATGACAGTGTAAGCAATCAACAAATTAGCACCACTTAATTTCTTTTCATTGCATCTGTTGGGCACCATCCCATTCTCAGAAAAGAGAGCTGGGTTTTCTTTTTTTTTTTTTTTTTTTGAAATAAAAAATAAAAATCTTGGCTTGCTTCAAGAAATACAGCAGTACTGCATCTGAGCTCTGGCACCACGCCACCCAGACCACACGGGGAGAAGAGGTCAGAGTGGAGCGAGCGCTGCATTCTTGCACAGTTCCAGATGAGGCTGATTGGGAAGTGTATTGGCAGAGCTCAACCCCCCACCCTGCTTGCAGGCCCCCAACTCCTGTGCCTATGGAGCCTGTGCGACTCTTCCCAGACCCCCTGGCAAGCAAAGGCCTCCTTGCTCTGGCAAGTGGGATGGCTGGGACAGTGGCCTTCACTGAGCCATCAGGCAGCTCCATGCTGGAAGCAGCTGTGGCAGTCCGAGCCAGCACGTTGCCTCTGCATGACCAGATCTGGTAGCTGTTTGTAGGTGGCCTGCCAAGCGTCTCCAGATGAGAGGGCGTGAGTCAATAAGTCCCACACAACAAAACGATGAGCTCCAACTGGTGGCCATGGCGGGAGGGTGCCCCAGTGGATCCTCACTAGGATTATGACAGGTTACAGCTTTTCATCCTCTGTCTTTGGTGCCTCACCATAGAAGTCATCTGAGCTTTATCAATGTTTTCCTATTTTAATGCATCAAAGTGATTTCTGTTTGTTGCAGAATAGCTCTGATTTTCATCTCTCTAACAAAGGTCAAAATCAGACCTGTCTTTGCAAAGTTCCTCAAGGATTTTGGTTTATCATTTACAGCTGTGGGGCATTTTGTTGACTTTTAAGCATGTCCAAGTGAGTCTTCTTTGAATACATGTCTTGCTGGTTGACACTGGTCAAACCAAGATGAAAAGCAAAGGCTTTGGCTTTGAAAAAGCTATATGGTCAAGTAAGCAGGAGTAGTAACATCTAAGTTACTTTTCCACGTTATCTTCTTCATTTGTATTTAAGAGGTGTTTTCTCTGGTGCATGACATTTGGCAATTCACTTCACCTGCCTTGTTCCCTCTTAAAGTGTATTAACCCATCCTGTCTATTTTTAGAGTCTAAGGTCTGCAAAGGAGGTGGTGTGTTTTGGTTTGTGGTTGCTCAAACCTTGTCTCCAGCTTGCATTTAAATTGTAATAATCTAGACTTGAAAATGTTCAGACAGGACCTGGACATGGTAACAAAGTACAAATCTGCTACTTTGCCTGTGTCAGTTGTATTTTCACCATCCTGCTCCATCCAGTTGATCTGCCAGGGACTTTTCTTCCGTAACAGTGATTAAAGGAGGTACTGTCTTGTGGCCAAAGATTGTCGGATGGGAAGTTGTTAAAGCATTCACAAAGAAATGATTAAAGGTGTAGTACTGCAAAGGAAGAGTTTGACTTCTTTATTATAAAATGGCTAATATTCTTGGCTTAGTGCAAAGAGCACTAGGAAATAATTTAGTTTGGGATCCTATCCTAGATATCTGTCAAAGGGGCTGAGCTGTGGTAGCAGCCTTGCAGTGAGTACCCAGCAGCAAACGGCTCTGATGTCAGGGTAACCTGATAGTTAGATGACATAAAATAGGCAGTGACCAGTATGGCTGACAAAACAGTAAAACTTTCATAACACAGAACTTATGAGATACATTGTTCTGTTCTGGACAAAAAAACCCTAATCTTGTATGAAAGCACAGATGAAAGGACAGTGTCATTAAGACGTGTCTCATTTAAGTGCTGCGTGGGTGGAACAGTCTAATAACAATCTGCTGAAACGATATCTTGCACTTAAAGCACTGCCCCAGATAAGCTCCTGCCTCTGCCTCTTTTTTATTTTCAGTGTAAAACTATGCAAGTTACTTAACTACAGGGTCTCTTAATTACTCAGCCCTAGGACTGGATCACTGTGCTACTGTCTGCCATCCTTTCCCTTGCCTCTAGAGACCAGGGACTTTTATTTTATTGTGTACCTTACAAGTCCTAGCGCTGTGGTCCCCTAAGCTTACTTGTGTTTTCAGATATTACTGTTATAGAAGTACTGCAATTGGATATTTTTTTTATTTTATCTTTGTGCCTAAATCTTCTGACCAAATGCAAGCAGGGGATACTTGCATCATGTCTGCTGCTTGCACTCTGCATCAGGATAATTCAGCTGTATCAGGGAAAGATAGGTCACATTAGCACAAGCTGTCAAAGTGGGAGCTTTGAAGTGGGTTTGAGAAAGAAGCACCAAAGTGGGCAGCAAGAGCTTAAAGGGTAAGTTTGTCAAAGAAAGAATAAACTATTGGGTTTATGCTGTCATTTTTTTCCACTGGCAGAGGTCTATTCTGTGAACTATCACATTTTCCACAGTGTCTGACTGTATGTAATAGGAAAATACCTTTCCTGCCACTTCAACCAAAAAAGGTTGGCAAACTTTTAAGTGCAACAAAAACACAGGAGCAACAGCATGCAGATGACATTGGCACTGCACTGCAGGAGGTTGCAGAACCCAAACAGTCCCTTTTGTACCCCAGGAGGAGGAAAGAACCAACTTTCTTCTCCTTTCTCTCCCTTCTATCCTGTTTTCTTTGTGATGCATATTTTTATGTCTGTAGTTAAGAAAAACTACAAGTCACTGAGCAGGCACGCACCAGCAACCCTCATTTCTAAATCTCACATTCTCTTTAGCATTTGTTTCTGCTGGAGATATTCAAGTTTTGTTGAGTGAGCCATGAAGGGGAAGCACTCTTCCATGAGGGATATGGGCAGTGGGTTTTGCAAGTTGGTGAGGAGCTTTATGAGGCTTTTTTCTGCTCAGGATGTGGAATTTCTGGTGAGGTGGAGGTAAAGCTAAAGGCTTGTCTAGACTGAGACAAAAGGTGTACAGTTAGTGCACTGAAACATGTGTGTTCCAACGTGTTTAAAAGATCTTTCAATGCACATAACAGCTAGGAGAAGGTCCATTTTTGCTAACTTCTTTATATTTAATTGCAATTCCTCAGGTATCTGGGACTCACTTGAAAGTCACTAAACCCAGGAGTTATGCGAATTTATGAGAAATTTCAGCAAGCACCATAAAAACCCCAAAACACAGAAGGCAAATATATCAAGTATGCCAAGGTCATTGTATTTCCCAAGCCACCTGTGGGCTCCTTGGAGACTGTGAGCTGGCCTCAGGTCTCAGCTGCTAGATAAATTGGTGTGGTTTATGCTGGGTGGAAGGAATACTAGAAATCAAGGGATTCATCCTATGCCAGCTCTGTTTGCTGTTAATTGTAGACCAGCGCACACGCCAGCTCCCAGCTTCCTTGCTAGCTTGGATGAGCAGGACTTACGTAATTTTTAACTTGGTTTAAAAGAAAGTCAAAGTTGCAATCTTTTGCCTGCTTATACCGAAACAGAGATTCAACTGCTTATCCAATGGAGCTGTGTTCAGCCCAAAACTGGGTAGGCAGCTGCAAAGGCAGCTCAGCAACCTGCTTGAACTCACCCCTGCTGCACTTCAAAACTGGCCCTTTGAAGAGCACTGACGTTCAGACGGACTTGCATGCAAACTGTGGAGATGGCTTTCCACTACCTGGCCTGCCCAGGAACTGGATGCCACAGCTGATCAGGGTGTTTGTGAAGCAGAAGCTGACAGGAGATGACAGCGGTGTGCTGTTGTGGGAAAACCAAGAAAAATAAAGCAAGTTTGTAATGTGTGAACAGGGCTTTCATATGCAATACACCCAAAGCAATTCACTTCTCCACTGGATGGCAGCAGTACTGTATCCCATTTTGGAAACCATTCCTAGTCCACAGCACAACAGTGAAAATAATGAGAAGACTAGAAAGGGGCAGACTGGGAGGAAGATTGTCTCTGTTGAGACTAGAAGAGGTTCAAGGTGAACATGACAGAAAGTTTCAAATACTTAGGAAGAAGAAGGAGAGAAAGAGAATAAATCTTTACAGCTGGAGGGGTGACAGATTCAAGTTGTGGCAATGAAGCTTGGCCTAGACTTGAAGGGAAATATTCCTGCAGCAGTGCGGCAGCAGAAGAGGTGGTGGGGCCTCTATCAGGGTATGTCTTTAAGAGTAGATTAAGCAAACCTCCACTGGGAATAATTTAGATACAGATGATTCCGTCTTGGGCCCAGAAGGCGTACTTGATGATCTCCTGCTGTCTGTCCTGAAAGACTTGCTTGCCTTTTAGTAAGGGTGACAGCAAGAAGTGCAACATCTGGGCCGTTCTAGATAGGACCAGTCGCTAGGCTTAGTTTGGAGGTCAATGTCAAATATCCCCTTCCCTCCCCCACCAACTCCTTCTGTTGGATAGTGCTGGATATACCACACACTGTGGAGCACGCTACTGTTTTTGCACTCACAGAGCTGCTTTCTTTGTTTTTCTGGAGGTGCATCCTCATCCTTGAATTCATCCTTGAATTCTTGGTTCACCACCGCCACAGCAAGAGGTAGTTTCTTGCTGTACCAGCAGGGCCAAGGATGTGGCCATCGTCCTGCTCTGAGTTGACGACAAGAGTAGGACTTAAATGTGCAAAGGTCTCCTCATTCCAAACAAATATACTTTTTCTACAAGCCCAGTGCTTGGGAGTGGCATTGTGGGTAATTTGTCCTTCCACCTGAGGGTGTGTCCTGGGCATAAAGAGCTGGAGAGCCATTTTGCACTCATAATCCAGGATGCAGTGGCAGTAATGCCCTTGGGTTAGGAGCTGGTGTCATAAAACGGATCAGTCTCTAAAGCACTGAAAGGACTCACCAAGCTGAACATGTTCAAGCTTCTCACCGTGTCATTTTGTTGGTATTTAATGGTGACTCACTAGCAGCATGGCAGTGACGGCAGCTGCATTAATGCCTGTGGCTTCTATCACTCACCAGCACAAATATTTTTACCATTGTTATCTTGAAAATAATGTTTGAAATATGTGAGCTCTGTCTAGAGAAGGTGTTGTCTCATTGCAGGTCTCTGCTGCAAAAAACACACTAATTTTCCCCAGTTTGATACACGGTGCCTATCAGATGGAGATAATACTGCTGACTTCCTCAGTAACTCCTTAATGCTTGGAAGGATCTTGCAAGGAGGCAGGCAGGCAACAGCAGCCATACTAATACCAATGCTGCTGATACTTTAGAAAAAGGTAGACCTTACTAAAAAGCAGTGGTAGCACTTCAGTGCCTAAGTGCAGAAAGTTCTTGACGTTGTTGTTCTGCTTTCCCTCTCACATTCCTTGCTCATTCCAGCATATCACACTTCATCTAGTCAGTTCTGGAGCGTGGACACCATGTCTCTCTTTTTTGCTCTGAAAAGTCATTTCAGAAACTGCTTGCTCAGGCCAAAAATAACAACGAATACCTGAGTGTCTTTCCTTCCCCAGTGAAAGGAGTCATATGGAGCAGCCAAGTGTGTGACACTCTGGTAACATCACCTCTCTGATAACTCCCAGGAGGTTATAGGCTGCTGCAGCTCCACTTGTAAAATCTTTGAGGCTTTAGATTGAGCTTTGTGGTATCTCCCAAGGAAATCTGCAGCCACAACCCCCCTCTTCCTCCGCAGCTCCAGCTGGGTTGAGAGCTCGCACTCAGGTCTTATAACTCACTGTGCAGTAGTGTCTGAACACCTCATGGGCATGTTTCCTTAGAGGATGTGATAGTGATATGGGTTGTATCTCCTTCACTGACCTTTTACAAGTCAGGACTTGAGTTCCCTAAACCACTAGACCAGCTTCCCCTCTTTTTTCAGCACACAGCATGGGTACTTTACTTTGCTGTTACTAATTCATTATGGATTACAATCCCATCCAGAAGAGGCACTGATCCATTCTTTAGCTTTTCTGGTGAATGGCCTTTACAGTAAGAGAAAAAATACAGATAAAAAGTTAGGGGGTTTGTTTTCTTTGTTTGTTTGTTTTCTGGAAAGCAATTTAAGCAAAAAATGCCATTTTAAAAAGTACTCAGTTTTGCTAGCACAAATCTGGTTTTGGTTATCAAAATGTCAATTTTAAAGTAAACCATCTCATTTTCTATGTAAAGTTAAACAGTATTCAGTTCTCATTCATACCAATGCAAAGTGTGGACAGCTTATTTTTATTTTCCTCAACTATTACAGAACAATGTTTAACTTTTCTTCAAAACTTTCCAAGGAAAAAAATACCTATCCCCAACACATCTATCCAGGACTGCTATAATTACAATATCAGCTGGTTTTTTGCATCTGCATGTTTACCACATTAAGAATATAATGAACAGCCGTCTCAGTTCCCTATGGGAACCATGAAGTAATATTGCAGTATAAAATAATTAATTTGTTATTAATTAATAATAAGCTGAGTCTGGGTCTACATGGCACAGACCCCAGAAGGAGACAACGGGGAGTGGGCGGGGGTGGCAGGGTCCCCCCGCAGCCTGCAGGGGACATCAGCTGCCCCCAGCCCCCCCCACTGCCTCCCCAGGGAAGCCCTGCTCCTGTTTTGAGGCTGAGAGTGGACACCATCGACCCTTGCTGTCTGGGCAGAAGTTGAAAAAAACCCTAACACAGGGGCTGGGAGAGTAATCCTTCACAATAGCAGTACCAAAAAGAAGGCAGGGAGGGAATGTAAAAATCAGTGTTGTGCTATTTTGGTCTGCATTTTATAAGGAAAAAAAAACCCATACCTGTTTACACATGGAAGTTTCTCCTTGCTTTTGCAAAAGCAACACCATCACACAGTGGCAACTGGGACTGCACGGAGACATCATGATACATGCACAACAACTGCACACAGGGTTTCACTGTGTTGACAAGGACAGTAGGGAGCAAACATGCACAAGGGGAGTATCTTCCCTGAGGATAAGTTGCAGGGAGTTTTGTTCAGGAAGTCAGCAAGTCAGTTTCAGAGTGATTCTGTCTTATAAACCAGTTCCCCTTCCTCATCATATCCTGGTGTAGGGCTAAAGAGACCCTTAGTGCTAGTGAGAATTGCATTGACCTTGAATGAAGAACCTGTCAAAAGATTTGAGCCTACTCTGGGGGCCAACCTTGGGTGGCCGTTAGGTGCCCACCAAAATGCTCTATCACTCCACCTCCTCAAGTTGACAGGGAGAGAAAAATATGACGAAATGCTTGTGGGTCAAGGTAAGGACAGGGAGATCACTTACCAATTACCATGATGGGCAAAAGAGATTCAGCTTGGAGAAATTAATTTAATTTATTGCCAATTAAACAGAGTAGGATAATGAAAAATAAGAACAAACCTAAAAACACCTTGCCTGAATCCTCCCTTCTTCCCAGGCTCAGCTTGATTCCTGAATTCTCTACCTCCTTCCTGCAAGTGGCACAGGGGGATGGGGAATGGGGGTTGTGGTCAGTCCGTAACACTTTGTCTTCGCCACTTCCTCCTCCTCACACTCTTCCCCTACTCCAGCACAGATCACAGGAGACAGTCCTTCATGAAATTCTCCAATGTTGAGTAATTCCCACAGGCTACAGTCCTTCACAAACTGCTCCAGCGTGTGTCCTTTCCACAGGGTGCAGTCCTTCAGGAGCAGACTGCTCCAGCATGGGTCCCACATGGGATCACAAGTCCTGCCAGAAGACCTGCTTCAGTGTGGGCTCCTCTCCATGGGCCTGAGGTCCTGCCAGAAAACCTGTTCCAGCATGGGCTCCTTTCTATGGGCCGCAGGTCCTGCCAGGACCCTGCTCCAGCAGGGGCTCTCCATGGGCTGCAGCTGTCTTCAGGGCACATCCACCTGCCCTGGCACAGGGTCCTCCATAAGCTGCAGTGTGGATATCTGCTCCACCATGAACCTCCATGCAGGAGGACAACCCTAGTCACCATGATATTCTCCATGGGCTGCAGAAGAATCTCTGCTCTGGTGTTTGGAGCATCTCCTCCCTTCTTCATGACCTTGGTGTCTGCAGGGTTCTTTCTCTCACACATTCTCACTCCTCTTTCTCACTGTGGCTCTTGGGCAGCAGTTTTTACCCTTTCTTAAATACATTATCACAGAGGAGCTACCACAATCACTGACTGGTTCAGCTTTGGCTGGTGGTGGGACCGTCTTGGAGCTGGCTGGCACTGGCTCCATCCAACATGGGGGCAGCTTCTGGTGTCTTCTTGTAGAAGCCATTGCTGCAGCTCCCCTACTACCAAAACCTTGGCACATAAACCAAATACACCTTCTCATAATACTTCCAGTTTCTGTGATACTTAGCCTAAGCCCTTCCCAAGTATAGCGTCTACCTTCCTACTAACACCCTTTGTCAGATGTCTGTTGGTAGGTGCTAGGGCCTCCAAATTTAATCACCTATAGACAACAGTCCATTTGAGGGGAAAAAAACCAAACAAAAACCCCAAAAAACCAAAACCAGAAGAAAAGCAAAATTCTAGTCCTACTAATTGCAGAGGGAATAAGATTAAAAATCAAAATTCAGACGACAATTAAAAGAAACAGCCAGTCCTACTCATTAAGCTAGAAATGTTAACTGATGACCTGCCCCAAAACCTTCCAAGTCCCACTCAGTCATCCTATTTGTCTTCTTATATTTCCTGCATTGCCTACAAATGATTACTAAAAGTAGTAAACTGTAAAGAGAAAATGGGCTCAGGCCATAAAGGAAAGAAAAAAAGTCTGAGAGTTTAAGTTTCCACTTTAGATATGATAATTCAAGATCTTTCACCAAATCAGGACAATTACAACCTTTTCCTCTAAAAAACCAACAAAGCCTCCAACTCACAGACTGATCAAATAGCTCAGGAAAAGACAGATGGTGTTCTCGGCCGCTGCAGTTAATAATATGCTGTCAAGCCTAAAAACAGTAAACAGCTCCAGCATCAAGGACAGCAGGATTTCTTTTAAACCTCTGGATGCAAAATAAAGTATGTAAGGGCAAGTGCCCTGCTTTCTTTCACCGCATTGCTTCCCAGCTGCTGCGTGTTGGGGTGGGTCCTCCCTCTCCTATGTTTCACATGTAGTGAAGATGTGACCCTTTCACCATTTTATTCCTATTGAGCTTTTTTGGAACATGAATGCAAAGAAGCTTCTCATTCCAGGTCAGGAAAATTGCCTGGTTTTCCCTCCACAACTCAGAAAGCCTTTAAGTCACTGATTAATGGCATGGCTCAAGGCCATGCAGTGGGGTGTTTTTGGTGTTCAAGGCCCGTGTGGGTGTGCAGACCTCTGCTTTCGCATTGGTCATGGCCAACAGCACGAGGCTTACCCTGATATGCTTGTGTGACTCTTTGGTTAGGTGAAGAGCAAAGCCAGCAAGCTACAAAGTGTCAAACAGGAAAAAAAAAGCTGACATGCGTCTTGGGCTTTTCACTGAAGGGCACAGCCAGTACTGACGGTCTTAAGCCTCCATGGAGACGTTCTTTGCCATGCTTGGCTCTTCATAGACGGTGCAAAATCCAGAGGTGTGTTTGAATGGATTGAAGATTTAAGGGGAGGAGAATAAATTTTGTATTCTTTTTATTTTATTTGCCTTCTGAAAATTACTGCTGTATCCCCTAAACTTTACCTGTACTACCTGTATAGGTTTACCCTTCTCCAGCTGGGTGCGCTGTATCACATTGGGAACAGAGAGCCCAGTGGAAAGCACCTTTCCACCCATGGAGATCTGTGCTATGATGAAATGTGTAAAACCAGTAAGTAACTGTAATGTAACACAGGCTAGCTTAACAGGACTGTGAAGTCCTGCTTTAGATTAAAAGCTCTTCAGGGCAGCATGTTTCTCATTGCTCAGGGATGTAAAGGACTCATCCCAGTGATCTCGTGGTATTGTTTGGGACCTTCAGGTAATGCTGCCATAAATATAATGGGTGGTTTTCATTCTAGTTCTGTCCTGTTCAAACAAACAGCTAGGGAAAAAAAAAAAAAAAGAAAAAAAAAGAACACATAAAACCCACTTTAAATCTGGGAAGCTGTGCTGAATTAAGGCAAGGATGAAACAGCTCAGTCAGAGCAGAAGCAAGTTCAACTGACACGCTCCTTTTGAGCTTCCCCAGACCTAACCACATCTCGCTTTCCACCTACCCCATGGGCAGCCCTCCCCAACCACACAGGAGAAAGGATGAGACAGTCTGCACCACCTCAGCTGGATGAGAAGAGCCTGCACACAGAGCAGCTTTCCTGCAGAGCACGGTGGTGGACAGGGTTCGGTAGGTCTGGCCACAAACTTACCTAAGTTTATCAGCAGAAGGAATCTCTTAGTGCAAATGTACACAGCCAGGCTCCAGCCTCAGTGTCCTTCTCAAGGGTTGCCTTCCCTAAAACTCCATGGGTTTGCATGGATAATTTCAGTGACCTTCAGCACAGGGCAATCCATTAAAATCCAATGCAATATAATGCTCCCTGGTTGCTCAGAACCCCATCCAATTTGACCTTGAATGTTTCCAGGGATGGCGCATCTACTACCTCTCTGGGCAATCTGTTCCAGTGTTTCACCACCCTCGTTGTAAAAAATTTCTTCTACCCTAAACAAGGACATCAGAACTTCCCTCACCTCCCACCAAAGCCAGTTTGAGTCTCAGTAGGCTGCTTTGGATGCAAGGGAAAAGGGAGCCAACCCTTAGGTCCCAAAGGAATGATTGCATATTAGCATTTTAGGGCAGGATTATCCCTTCTGTGCACACATGGTCTGAAGCATGCCTGTAAAAACCATAGAGAGGCACACTTTTTGAGCACTGCAGAAGGGAAGCAAGTGGACTCAAATACTAGAAATGGCTGTACACCACAGAGCTATAACAAGTCATCTGTCCCATGACCAAATCGCATGAGAAAACAGTGAAGGCACAGCCAGGCACCAGTCTCAGTCATGACCTCAGCTCTTGCAGGTAGCCCACACCAGACCTCACTCCAAAGCTTGAATAGAGGAACTTTGTGGCCAGGAAGGGAAAATGGCTGAGGTCATGCAAATGCTCCAAAAGGGTCATGTAAACATTTTGTTCAAGGAGGCATACACCTTGCCTGAGCCAGGAGAGCTGGACTTGTCAGGCAGTAACAGCTTCCTATTGTGGATCTCTCTCTGGGGTGCTCTAACATGGTGGGACAGTGGAGAAGCACCATTTCTCTGCATCAAGCAACGCAGGAGATGCACAAGAGCCATCCACCAGCAGCATCCAGAGCTCTGCCACAAATCTGATCCAAGCCAGGTCTCAAAAGAAGTAAGAGGGCAGAAGTTTCTCATGCTCTCCAAGTATTTCTCAGCACTCTCCTTACCACAAGAACTTGCTGTGAGATGAAGAATTAGACCCTCAAATGACAGGGAAGGCAAGGCAAGGCTAGGCAAGGCAAGGCAAGGCAGAAAATGGAAGGAGAGGAGAGAACTGTGTACAGTCACAGAAAGGGGTATGTAAGACAGCCCCAGTGCTCACCAGCATTTTCCCAGGAACCTTGAGCTATATACTGAGGATTACCAATTGCAAGGGATGGTTCATCTGCACCATCTTGTGTGTCAGAACGGTCTCTCCACAGTGTACATGCCTGACAAACAAGAGGTCTTTGTGCAGAGCTCTGAGCCTCTCCTGGTGCAAACTCTGCCGTTTCAACACCAAGATGAATTACAAAAACACTCATCCTGAGGTGACCTCCCTACCTGTGCTCAGCTTCATTACTAATCTTCATTGGTAGGGGAAGAGGAAACTTGGAAATTAATTTGTAAAATGCCCACAGGTTGTTGACTGATCCATTTGAGTGATCTGTTCAAAGTGATGTTTTGCTCAATCAGTCTGCTGATTAGGACAGGAATATGTGAGCAGGTATTCAAAAGGTTAAATGTCCTGAGATTCATGTGCTTGTCAGGCAGCTTGGATAAAAGTGGGTTCCCTCTCCAAACAGAGTTTTCTCAAACTTTCACAGTCCACAGGGCAAAAAAGGAGTGAGCAGCGTGGAGGAAGTGGTGCAGGCTGAGCAGGGTGGAATAAAGAGTAATAGAATCATAGAATACCGGGTTGGAAAGGACCTCAAGGATCATCTGGTCCTACCTTTCCTGGCAAAAGCACAGTCTAGACAAGGTGGCCCAGCAGCCTATCCAGCTGAATCTTAAAAGTGTCCGATGTTGGGGAAGAGGTGGGGGCTGGGAGGCTGCTGCTGAACCACTCCCAGTACCTTCTTCCAGATGTCAAGAGATTTCAGGGGTGAGGACTGAGAAACGTGGCATGACTAACCGCTGGTGTTGGAGAGCCAGGAAGTGCCACCCAGGCAGCACTGGCTGACCTGAGGGTTTTGAGCCTGGAGCTCAGCGATTGCACAATTCCTGAAAAGGAAGCTGCCGCACAGATGCCAAGAGCCCTGAGGACTCTGGTGGCACATGGCATGGAAACAGCAATGCAGCAAAGGCGACAGGGATTAAAACTGAGCAAGCCAGATTCCCAGTATGTGAACTACAAGTTTAACATCCAGGTCTGCGTTATCATTTTGTAAATCGCAGGCAAGCAAGCCTTTCGCCCAGATGGCGCTCCTCCTCCCAGTTCCATTTGTACACTGGGAGTGAAAGGTTCAGAGTGCAAGGCTGTCCTGTTTCCCCCTCTAATCCCAGCACACTGTTCCTACAGCCTCTAGACCGTGTGAGGAGGTCATGTGGTAGATCCAAGGTCATGCTGGAGTGGTGGATAGAGCTGAACCAGGGTGAGTCCAGGGAAGGCAAAGGCACAGGCGTGGGGCCAGCACAGCGTGAGAGGGCATGCTGGATGATGGCTGTGGAGAGGCTGTGGAGACAAATACAAGAGCCAGCCCTGCATATTTGACACTTCATTCCAGAGAGAAGCAGGGAAAAATGCTTCAGGAAAGTCTCTCTCCCATACTAGATTTCCTCCTACCATTTCTCCTAGAGTAGGACATGATCCTGTCCTGCACTAAACTGATCCTGTCCTGTGCTAAGCTACACAGATTGAAGAGGAAGGGACAGGCAGGACAGCTTTTAAACCAACCAGAGAAAAAAATAGTGGAGTTCAGTAAGTGCCTTCTAATTTTGGTCCTTTAGAAAACGGATCCAAAGGATGTAAAGAGGAGGTTTTCAAATGCCGTAAGTTTCAGCCTAAATTTCATCTCACTGAAGTCAGCAGGAATTTTACTCCTGATTAACAATGGGAACAGAATGAAGTCGGGGCTCAGCCTTTTTGCAAACCCCACCTTTACAGAGCAGTATTGTTCCTTCCCTCCAGAGCCAACCAGAGGCATGTTTCAGATAATCAGCAAGAAAGCCTGAATTTAATGTCAGCCAAAGTGGGGAAAGTGTTAGAAACCTCACAGAAACCCTGGGATGTAGCACTGAAACAGAAGGCTGTGCTGAGTGAGGGATGAAAAGATAAACCGGGCAAAGGCAGCATTCATATGGACTCTAACAAAGACAGATGGAAGGAGGGAAAGAGGGAGCAGGAAAGCTTGGGGAACAAAAGGATGGACTCTGCTCTTACCCAAGCTGAAACAAATCCTGCTGAAGTCTGTGATAACTGAGTGTATCTCCCCAGGAGCAAATCTGAGGAGGATGGGAACACTTGCCTTTCCTTTTGTTTATCACAGGGGAATGTGTTTATAAACCTATCAGGTGTCGCAGCCAGGCTGCACAGATCTGGGTGCAGCAAATGACGGCTCTGTCCCAAAAGGGGAAAAAAAACCACAAGCAAAACCCAGAAGTGCCCATTACCAAACCAAAAGCATGACATTAGTAAGACCAAACTGTATGCACCCTAAAAAAATAGTGACACTTTCTGACTTAACATCTATTACTATAAAGCATCCACAACCATGTTACTTTAGAACATTACTCCAGTACTAACACTGAAAAGTAATTAAAAGACATAAAATCCAGAGAAGAAAATGCATTGCTTGCCTCTTCCTTTTATATTTGTAGTGGTGAATAGACCTCTAGTGGCAACAGTAAAAATATCTTATCAAGTATAAATAAGTTCTTGGGTAAGAAAATATGCTGTAGGTAAAAAACATCTGAACAAAGGTGAAAGTGAGGAACAGGTACCTTGAGTAATCAAACATTAGATTTTTGCTTGTGAATAGCAGTGTCATAATTATGTCTGTGTGCTATTAATTGTCCAGTAGTCTTTGATTTTGCCAGAGCAACTAATAGTGTTGGTTGTGAAAAACAGTGGAAAGTTTCCTCCTGTAGCTGTAATTCATTTTGTGCCTCTTATAATTAATTTTTTTGTACAATTGCATCAAGATTAGTTTTTGTTCTTGAAGCTGAAATTTATACCTTTGAAATACAAAAGCGTCTGAAGCAGTGCAAAAGATCAATAAAGATTCAATCCATATTCACGGCAGGGGGACAGCATTGCAGAATTGCCCAGCTGAAAGACTTTGTGTACCTCACAAACCCAGATGAATGAAGTGGGGAAAGGTTAAGATAGAAATCTAGGTAAAAAGACTTTTACCTCCAATTACTGCTTCTTGACTATCATTGCGGTAACACATGAGTTTCTCATTAGAAACAGGATCGGCCTGTGAATTCATCTGATTTATGGCATTTTGAAGATAGGCAGTTTATGTGTTCTTTCCAAGAGAATTAGAAATTTAAAATCCTAAGTCCTATTCATTTTCAATAAGGCATTATGTTCCCAAGAGGTCAAGTTAGCTTTGAAAATGACAGTGAAGCACCTGAGATACTCTGTTTAAACCTCCAACTACCAAAAGTCCCTGTTTTGCAACTAAAGAAGAAACACAAGTATTAGAAAAGCACTGTACAGCAAGGGCATGTGTGGACTAGGAAGAGGAGGCAGAATGAAAAACAAATACAAAGGGAACATGAAGAAAGGTAACCTAACGGAAATGTAAATACAACTATAAATATGTATACACATGTATACATGTGCTATAAATAAGCTGTCAATTTGTGCCAATTTGGCTATATGCCAAGGGATATTAGCTATCACTAGTATGAATCACAGACCTCTATTTTGCTTAAGAACAACATTTTAGGGTCAGATTACAAACTGCCTCACACATAGTCTTGAAGAAAAACTTGTGTACAGTGCTCTCTGACCCATAGTAGGCTGGTGTCTTTGGAAGTGACTTTAACTGGTCTCCCCACCCTGGTTACTGAAGGGTAGAGTAGGGGGCACCCAGGTCCTCAGGGCTTTGCAGACAACAGTGCAGAGGATTTGGGAACATGGGAGAGCCCTCATCCCTATTCCTCTGGCTTCTCCTCCTGAAGGTCCCTGGCTGGGTTTCTGGCATCTTCTTATGTTTGACTACAAAATCTTTGAATGTCAGGAGTTTTATCTCTGGTGTTGACCTAAAAAAATAGATCCCTACCTGAAATAAGGCTCCTTTGTGCTACCAAAGTAGCAAAAAGCAGCTGCTGACTAACAGAAGAATAGGCCCAGATTGCCTCCATCAGATTACTAATTGAGATGCTGTGAGGGGTCCTACTGCAGCATGAAGAAGTCTTGAAGAAACTGTAATGAGCCAAGCTCTGCATAATTCTGCTGTGCCTCCACGGCAGGATCTGAGTACCTCATGCTTTTTGTTTTCCTTTCATTTTCATTGGTATGGGGTAGTGGCAATAGTGCTTTTTTCAGGTGGGGAACTGCTGCACCAGAGGACCAAACAGCCTCATGTGAAACACCCACAGGTGGAGCAGAGAGCTGAGTTGGGGTGTTGTGTTTGCCCCCATCCACCAGTGCCACTGTGCTCCCCAACAAGCATCCCAGCAGGAGCCAGGGAGGCATCAACCACATGCGATGTAAGCCCCTCTACTTGCAGAGGGATTATGCAAGCCCCCACAGTTCCTCAAGCCAGTGAGTGGCTACTTGGTAAAATGTTTGCATGCTTACACAGTCCTGCACGGTATCCTTTCACATGAGTGGAGCTTTGGTGGCAGTGCCTCTGTCCATGCCTGATAAAGTGCATGAGCTGGATCTCTTTTGGCATGGGAGCCAGCACTGAAATGGGGCAAGTATCTGGCTCTCTGAGTGCTATTAGTTCAGTCCATCTGGCTGTAGACACAGGGAGTCAGTCTACACTTTCAGTTTAGAGAGGCCAGGTTGTCTTTGCAGCTAGAAAGAGCTAGAAGTCTCTCTCCTTAGTTTTTTCCTCACAGAAGAATAAATCCAGACAATGTAACCTTATCCTTTAAAATTTCCTTATGTTTTCTTTTTTGTCTTTTCTGCTGGAAGTTGATATCGCACTTGTCATCCTTGCTGGTGTCTTCTCCCAGGCAATATTCTGATGGCAGAGCTAGGAGTACCAAATGGCACACACTCCAGCTCAGCTCCAGCGAGTGCTGCAATACATGCAATGACAGGCTGCTCTCCTCTTCAGCATGGGTTTCCCTTTTCTGGACCCTTTTCACTACTCCTGCAGCACGAAGGGGTGGGAGCAGAGCATGGTTGCCCCATTAGTGACTCATGAGGGACAGCGAGGTCTCTTGGAAGATTCAGGTCTGCCTGTGGGCCAAGCCCCAGATCTCCTCCCTCCTTGTTGGAGGGCGAGTCAGGGAGGAGGCTCTGCACTCACGGGGTAGCTGGAGTTGGCCGGGGCTCTGCTGGTGCATGACCCCTTTGCATCTCCATCGACCTTTGTGTCTCTGTCCAGCTGGGGTGACTCACAGCTACGCAGCACATGTGTAAGAACTGGCACTCAGCTTAACCCTAGTCCAGTTCTTTTTGAGTCTGGATACTTGTGCTGTATTTTTGGTATCCAGTCTTGCTTTCCCGCTCAAGCTATTGCAGCAAGGATAGGTCTCCCTTGTCTCTCATGCCACATTTATTTTATTATCTGCTAGTGGATTACTGAAAGGGAAATAATACTATATTCAAGCCTAACTTCAGATAAAAGTTCACTCTTTGACCTCAAGGGAGCTGCATGATGTGCATAGCTATGCCAGCCAGAGAGCTGCCACACTCTGAAGCCTGCTTTTCTCCTTCATCTTGTTTCCAACTGTATCACTATTGGTTAATCAATAGAGTGAGGTAGCCCAGACAGTCTTTAAACCAAGAACATGGCCTCATTGCGCTAGGCCCTGTACAAAGTGCTCTCCTTCCCTGAAGAAAGTTGAAGCAGAGGTGTGGACGAGTGCTTTACGGAGCTGGATTTCAGGCTGACAGCACTTCACAGAGCCACAGAGAGAACTGGGTTTGGAGCCCAAACCCAGGTGTCCTAGAACAGAGCTGACAGCCACAAGCCTCTCCTTTTATAAAACGAAAAGGACGGACTAGCCTGGTTGAAAGAGCAGAATGAGAACAAACATTTTCCAACATCTTTCAGGAAGTTTCTTCATGGATAAGATCCCTAGCAGAGTAAATCTTTCAGGAGGTAATTCTCTCCACTCTCACCCTGATGCAAACTGGGAATGCCATAATGCTGTGGGAGACAGTGGGGGCACACTGGGAGAGCCCGCCTCCAGGTGGTGCTTAAACAATTCCCATCCATGAATGTTTTCAAAACCTTCCCGGCATGCGTTAGATGGCGTGACTCTGCCATCATAGTTTCTGTCATCCAAACTTGGCAAAGACATCGAAGAGGAGGGGCTGAGTGGACAGCCTCCCTTGGCCCCAGAGAAGGCTCTTTCTCAGAGGTGTTGAGAAACATGTCTGAGCAGGTCTGAAGAAGCTCATAATGCTGCTGCTCTCACTTTGCAGAGGGGATGGTTTTGACTAGTTTGAAGGATGTGGTGCAGATTGAATGCTGGTTTCTTGCTGTCGCAAAGTTATTATTAGCCCATGTGCTCTAGCTGGGTGGAGCTCATCTCTCCCACCCCATCACTGAAAATGCAAAACCTAGTCAACCAAAGCTTTTGAGTCTTTAGGACAGAGCAGCTTAAGATGTAGCTCACTAGGAAGGAAATTTTTTAGGAGGAGGAAAGGGAAATCAAGGAAAATGAAGCCTACTTTTGATCCACTACTGCCTAAACATCGCATTTTTATGTCTCATTTCAAAATGCCGTCTGTTACCAAAACTCCTTCTGCTTATTTATTTGGTTTCAAAACTCAAGTTTCAGCTGAAAAGAAATGTTTTCACTCAAACCTAAAGATCTGATTGTCTCTAAATGAGTTTTTTCCACTACCTTTTGTTTTATAAGGGAACAGTCAAACAAAAGATAGAGTTTTAAAAATTGTCACATGGCCAGTAAAACTAAAATAAGTGTAAAGACCTATTCTTCGTAAAGTTCCAGGCTTACCAAACTCTAGTATAGATAAAGCACTGCAAGTTTCAGCATCTCTTGTCATCTCCCTATCTTTAACCACATAGCTTATTGGCATATGCTAAAATACATGCGGAAGAGCTGCAGATTCAACAGTGCCAAAGTGTTGTAGGAGGATAAGGCATGTTAAATGTCAAGGGGAGCTCAGAACATCAAAGCCTTCTTCAGTGTTTTTAAACCGCGATTTAAATCTGCACCTACCTGAATAAATGTTATTTGTAAACCTTATGTGGCCCTCTACACTTCAGAAATTTATTTGTAACAGAATGAGAAAATAACCCCTCCTTTTCACTACATGCTGTCTGTCTTGCAGTGTATCTATTATGTACGTATATAGTGCATGTCAAGCATCATTGTGAGGTTGGTGGTGTCAGATGCATCACCATATGTATCTCCGATACCCAAATCAGGCTTCTGAGACTTATTCAGGTTTCCAGCTTCTTCAGAGATATTACAAAACAAAAAGCAAAGAGCTTACCAACCTCCTCATAGGAAACACCCTTTTTGGTATTTGTTTGCTGATAAAAGTTTACTAAACCCTCTAGTGTTAATAAGGAATTGAAGTCCATGTTTGTACTGTAATAATAATTAAAATATCACCAATGGGAATCTGGCCTTGTGTGAACAAATCCTTGTATAACAATTAATGTAGTAGTGAGGTTTGCTCCTAGAAACAATTAAGATATAATTGGATGAGTTGATCCAGAAAGCATATGATTTATTTATAAGGAGGTGGAGGGGGAAGAAGCAGCTACTTTCAACACGACACAAATTGGAGCACAAGAATAGACTACATTATTGCACTGTAATTAATTGAACAGTTTAACATCTATTTTTAATTTAGTTTTTATCACAGGGAGAAAATCGCCTAATCATACGATTTCGCAGCCTCAATTTCACCTCCACAACTCCTTGTGCAGCCAGATGATGTGACCCTCAAATAGACAGCAAAGCAACCATTTGTTTGTTGCATGCAACACTGCCACCACTACCTGCCTTCTCCTTTTGGCTTCATTTGCATGGGGTTAATGCAAGGTAGAGCTCATCACATGGTGACAGGAGTATGGTTTGGCAGCACACAAGAGAACTAGAGCTGTTGGAGATAACTTAAAAGATGCCCTGGGGACCACCGGCTACTGGATTACCTACTAAGTCTTCCTCCTCTCTGCCGAGCGAAAAGTTGTCTCCAAAAAGCTGACAGGAAGAATAGCCTGGGGATTAACCTGCTCTTCTGGGAGACCTCAGTTCATCTCTTTTACTATGCCACAAGGCATCCCTCCTGACTGAGGGCTGGATTCACTGACTACCTTCTGCACTGTATGTTGACTGTAAAGTCAGATGACCATGTTAGACTATTAGAAATCCAAAGTTAGGCTAAGATCTGTTTCATCTGGGTCCATTGTGTGATTTTCTTATTTATGAATTAGAAGGCAAAACAATTCCCTCTTCCCAGCAGTTTCTGAGATTAAAAAATTGAAAGCAACCTGGTAACGTGCACAAACACTACTATAACAGGGGCTGTAAAGAAACAAGCAAGAAGAAGGTAGGTAAGGTCTCCAAGATGCCTCAGATAATTTTCTTGAGTATTGCATATATCCTGAAAAGATGATGAGGACCAATGAAAACACCTGTAGTTCCAGTGCTGGGAGGTGACTGACATTGTGCAGAGACAGTACTAAAACATGGCTGGACTAAAAGTGCTGATCTAATTGACCTCCTAGACTTCCTCCCACCCATGCTTGGACCTCTTAAACTTAAGAACAGTCTTTTCTTTTATGCTTGGTGGTTCCGCAAAATAGGGCAACACTGTGAATACTGTAAGAGCACTCCTACTCTTGCAAGAGAATAAGCAATCAAACAACACCCCAAATCCCACAGTAAAGAATAGTCTGAAAAGTAAAGCTAGCATTCACTGAGAAGAACAAGATGAGCTTACCACACCTGGAGGAATCATTATGTCCATGATGGATAGATTCAAAGAAATTTCCTCCTCTTTGACATCCTCTCCCTAGCAAGGAAATGAACTGGTACTGTGAGAAGTTAAGTCCACACCACTGCTGTGGATCAGATGAGCTGGTCTCCACCCTAGTCAATATGGACTGGTTTGTGTCAACAACAGTGCACAGGGCTGGAAGCTACTGGAGGAGGCCAGCTACATTCACACTGTGCCGATTTTGGCTGACTGGTACCTCCTGACACCTGAGTTGATACCAGGAGAGCAACCAGACATGTGAGCAGCACACGATTTTGCCATTGGGCACTTCAGCTACTGCTTACTGAATCTAAGGCTTTCCCATTGAAAGGAGCGTATACTGTCTCAGTCCTTAGTAAAACCTAAAGAAAACTTCCGATTACTGCAAACAAAAGCTTAGGTAGAGCCTACTCGTCTTTCGCATATTTTTACCCACTCCTGCCTCCTGCACCACGTGCGATATAAGGAGGTTATGAAGAACTGTCTATGCTGGCACCAAACACTTTTCCCAAGCAACATCAACTTACAGCTTCATTGCAGTTTTCCAGCCTGGGTTGTTTTAAAGGACAGAAATCTTGCCTTGATGCTTTCCAAGGGTGGCTATTTAAAAGCCCAGAAGAGACAAATTCCAGCATACATCAAAAATGGAACTCTTGAAACACATCTGGATGCCTGCAAGATACATTTAATTGAGTCTGTATCCCATTGGAAATCAGGGTTTAACTATTATTGCATCAGAAAAAAAAGCCACCTTTTTCTATAATGAAATATATACTTCAGAGCTGAATCACCAACACAGACTTAAACTGACAGGGTAAACTGGATCATCTACAAATTGGTACATTCTGTTAAAAAGTGAGCTAAAACATAGGTACCACTGCTTAAAGAAGTTGGCCAGCCAAACTAGTTTAAGTCCTGAAAAATCTGGAAGTATCTTATATAGCATCAGCTAAAAGAATCAGTAATAAATAGGTGTCTTAGGCCATATCTTTGGCTGGCAGAACATGCAGACATGTCCATTACTACCTTTTCTCTTTTTATAAGAGCCCTTCCACCTCTGGCTGTTGCAATAAGAATGGATTCAAGAATCAAAGGAATTCACAAGAGCAGTGGGGAACATAAAGCCCTGTATTATGCATATGAAATATTCGTGGTAATGGATAGTCTTGGGCAGTCTGTGTAATTATTGATGAATATTAGAGGAAGTTTTGGATCACTGTCAAGTAGTAAAAGAAAGTGAGGGAATGACACTTTTAAAGGGCCGAGTGAGTCACTGTACTCTGGCAGTCTGTGAAAGTCACATTCCTGGTTATATTGCTTGGTGAGGAAGAGACTTCTAATGTCTTTAGCGAGTTTGGTGAGACCTAAAGCCAGTGTGAAACCTCAGCTATAAACCAGCTCTGCATCTAAACTTTGCCTCCATTCCCTACACAAAGCTCTGTTCCTATGATGCATGTCTGAAATTGGCATCTTCCTGCGTGAGGCAAAAGAGAGACATCTTTGAGTGCTTCCTTTTAGGGAGAAGATATTCAGTGGAACAGAGATTACCTTGGCATAATAAAAAGTCAATTTGCAACATTATTCAAATAAAGACTGTGTTCAACATTTTACTATTCAATATTTTTATTGATTTGAGGGACTTGAAAGTGTGTTCATCAGTTTTTAGACGGTAAATGAGAGGGCCTGTAGGCTTTGAAAAACAGCCTGAGAATTCAAACTGACCTTGACAAATAGAAAATTAATCTGGAAAAAGGATTAAAAAAGTAACTTAATTGTCTTAAAAAATAGTAAAGAAAATCAGGAAGGAATAACTAACTGTACAAACACAGGATAGAAACACCTGGGGGTTATAGCTGGTCACAAGCTAAATGTAAGCCAAGAGTGATACAGACAATATATGCCAGGATACAGGAATACAGCTGTTATGTCTAAGACATCTGAAGTAATCCCTCCGCTTCTTCATACTTGTAAGGCTTTACATGTATGTACTCATCTGGGCATTTTGGGGCATCAGATTTGAAGAAAAACATGAACCTATTGTAGTAAATGCAGAGGATAGCGACAGTATGATTGAAAGGCTGGAAATCATGACCTGGAAAGGCAGCCTGAAAGCGTTGCTGTTTGTTCAGCTCAGAGGAGAGCAAACGGCAGTATGAAAGCAGTCCTCAGCTATGTCCCAGGCTGCTCTGAGGAAGAGTGCAATAAGTTGCTTTCCATTTCCATTGCAGATGGGACACAAAATTATGCTGTGAGTTGCAGGAAAACATCTTTAGCTCTGTCTTCAGAAAACAAACATTCAAATAGCAGGAATAGCCGACCTCTAGTGCATATGTCACACCCCCACCTCTGCAGAGACCGAAGAAGACATTAGACAAACACCCATCTTTGATAACTTGGACAATGGAGTAGATACCTCTTCTGGGCCTCTATTCTGTGGTTCCCTGTTTATAAATTGACTTTTTCAATAAACCACCTTCATCAAAAGATGATTTTACTCTTCATTGTATAAATGAATTAGTGATGCTCAGATTTACTTCCTCTGTTTTCCTCAGGCTTATTTGTGTATTTGACATTGCAGACAACCTGAGAGCAGACTTTTCTAGCTGCCTGATCACTGTGGTCACGTTCCTTGTTTGGAGACTGACACAGCTGAAGATGGCGGTCTCAGAGCAAGAGAGATACCCATGATATGTAAGGTGGAGGAATCATGAAGTCTCCAAGATCAATCACACAGTGACATGACTTCTGCTTGGTGATTTGCTTGGTCTCAGCCTAACCCAGAGCGAAAACCAAAAGTGAGGGAAGAGATCTGCTGTGAGAAGTCTGAGCTGGCCAGCCTGACCTCTCTGCTGGAGCAAGCCAAGCGTGCTCAGCTGGTACAAGGCCTCTCCTCAAGCTATGGAAGTCATGTGCTTAAGCCCCAACTATCCTGATGTTAGCTCCCCAACTTTATTTATAGAATCATAGAATGGTTTAGGTTGGAAGGGACGTTAAAGATCATCTAGTTCCAAACCCCCTGTCATGGGCAGGGACACCTACCACTAAACCAGGTTGCCCAAAGCCTCATCCAACCACCTGGCCTTGAAGACTTCCAGGGATGGGGCCTCCACAACTTCCCTGGGCAGCCTGTTTCAGTTGTCTCACCATCCTCACAGTAAAGAACTTCTTCCTAATACGTAATCTAAATCTACCCTCTTCCAGTCTGAAGCCATTACCCCTCGTCTTATCACTACATGCCCTTGTAAAAAGTCCCTCTCCAGCTTTCCTGTAGGCTCCTGTCAGACACTGGAAGGCTCCTATAAGGTCTCTGCAGAACCTTCTCTTCTCCAGGCTGAACAACCCCAACTATCTCAGCCTGTCCTCATAGCAGAGGTGCTCTAACCCTCTGATCATCTTCGTGGGCCTCCTCTGGACCC
>VFFE01007221.1:523843-545067 GCA_008921705.1 Burhinus oedicnemus
CAGTAATAAAAGGAAGACTAGGGGAAATGTGGGCCATCTCCAGAAGGAAACGGACAACCTGGTTAGTCAGGATATGGAGAAGGCTGAGATACTCAACGACTTTTTAGCCTCAGTCTTCACCAGCAAGTGGTCCAGCCACACTGCCCAAGTGACAGAAGGTAAAGGTAAGGACTGGGAGAATGAAGAACTGCCCACTGTAAGAGAGGACCCGGTTCAAGACCATCTAAAGACCTGATGAGATGCATCCACAAGTCCTGAGGGAATTGGCAGATGAAGTTGCCAAGCCACTATCCATCATATTTGAGAAGTCATGGCAGTCCAGTGAAGTTCCCGCTGACTCAAAAAGGGAAAACATAACCCCCACTTTTAAAAAGCGAAAAAGGGAAGACCCGGGGAATCACAGGCCAGACAGTCTCGGCCTCTGTGCCCAGCAAGATCATGGAGCAGATCCTCTTGGGAACTCTGCTAAGGCACATGGACAATAAGGAGGTGATCGGTGGCAGCCAACATGGCTTCACTAAAGGCAAATCATGCCTGACAAATTTGGTACGACAAATTTCTACGACAAGGTTACAGTGTTGGTGTACAAGGAAAGAGCTACTGACGTCATCTACCTGGACTTGTGCAGACCATTTGACACTGTCCTGCACATCCTTGTCTCTAAATTGGAGAGACATGGATTTGATGGATGGACCACTTGGTGGATAAGGGATTGGCTGGACGATTGCACTCAATGAGTTCTGGTCAACAACTCAATGTCCAAGTGGAGAACAGTGATGAGTGGCATGTCTCAGGGGTCAGTATTGAGACCAGCGCTGTTTCCCATCTTTGTCAGAGACATGGACAGTGGGATTGAGTGAACCCCCTGCAAGTCTGTCAACGACACTAGGCTGTGTGAGCGGCCAACACACTGAAGGGAAGGGATGCCATCCAGAGGGACCTGGACAGGCTTGAGAGGTGGGTCTGTGCAAACCTCCTGAAGGTCAGCAAGGCCAAGTGCAAGGTCCTGCACCTGGGTCAGGGCAATCCCAAGCACAAATACAGGCTGAGCAGAGAATGGATTGAGAGCAGCCCTGAGGGGAAGGACTTGGGGGTGTTGGTGGATGAGAAGCTGAACATGAGCTGGCAATGTGCACTTGCAGCCCAGAAAGCCAACAGCATCCTGGGCTGCATCAAAAGAAGCGTGGCCATCAGGTCGAGGGAGGTGATTCTGCCCCTCTACTCCGCTCTCATGAGACCCCACCTGGAATACCGTGTCCAGCTCTGGAGCCCCCAACATAAGAAGGACATGGACCTGTTGGAGCGGGTCCAGAGGAGGCCCACGAAGATGATCAGAGGGTTAGAGCACCTCTGCTATGAGGACAGGCTGAGATAGTTGGGGTTGTTCAGCCTGGAGAAGAGAAGGTTCTGCAGAGACCTTATAGGAGCCTTCCAGTGTCTGACAGGAGCCTACAGGAAAGCTGGAGAGGGACTTTTTACAAGGGCATGTAGTGATAAGACGAGGGGTAATGGCTTCAGACTGGAAGAGGGTAGATTTAGATTACGTATTAGGAAGAAGTTCTTTACTGTGAGGATGGTGAGACAACTGAAACAGGCTGCCCAGGGAAGTTGTGGAGGCCCCATCCCTGGAAGTCTTCAAGGCCAGGTGGTTGGATGAGGCTTTGGGCAACCTGGTTTAGTGGTAGGTGTCCCTGCCCATGACAGGGGGTTTGGAACTAGATGATCTTTAACGTCCCTTCCAACCCAAACCATTCTGTGATTCTATGATTCTATGAAGGATTTGGAGGACAAGAAAGGGCAGCTTTGTAAGCAGTGCAGCAAGTGGGAAAAGTATGGGAGAAAGCATCAAGGTGCCTGTTTAAAAACCTCCCAAGCAGGAGCATGGACTGAATGTTCAGCAGAACCTGAGAACCAGGGGAAGCAGCAGTCTTGCGTCTGATGCTGGGGAGAAAAAACAGCTAATGAAGAGGTGCAAAGACAGTTAAATAGCTAACCAGTCACTGCAGCAATGGTCTGGACAGAAATGATTAAGGCAAAGTAGTGTTTGTTAAGGTCAGAGAAATGTTTGGTAGTCATTGAAATGCAGGAGTATTATTTGCATGGGTGGGTAGAAAAGGCTGACTTTTGAGGTGTTATGCAGACTGAATAGGCAAAGTCAGAGCATGGCCTGAATACACAAGTCTGGTGAGAATCCCAAACCAAAAATACTTATGAACAGTTTTCTCCCACCTCATTAGTATGACTATGATTATCATTCTTGTTATTATTATTACTACTATTGTTATTGTTATTTCATCAGTTCTAATGGTTACATTTATTCTCCATCTGTCAGGCAGCTGCTGCAGAGCCGGGTTCCTCTGTGTATACACAGCTACTTTGGTGACCCAAGTAATTACAGAAGTACTTCATAGCTTTTTTATTCCCTAGGCACCATGGAGACGGCAGGATATGGGTTTGGTCTGCGACTGTGGATCATCACTAAATTGTTTCGTGAGCTCCTGTCGCCACCCTATAAAGATTAATGTGAGCAGAATGGAAAGCAGAGTTTTCGTCTCAGACCCTTCACTTCTGTTGCTTACAACAGAGAATGAACACATCCCACATGGTCTCAGCACTTGAGGTAGAGCATGCAAGCCTGGCAGGTGAGAAGTAAGGGGCATGTCATGGCATGCTGAGGTGCCGTGGATGGGGAGGTCACTAGCAAATGGAGCACACAACTCCGCAGCACACTTCTCCAAGCACTTCTGAGAACAGAGCTGTGCTTCAACAGGGCAAGGCTGAGCCTTGGTCAGGGACATCTCTTTGTCAAGAAGAAGTGCACATTTCTTGTTTTCACACCATCTAGAAGCAGAACACAATGTAAGTGCTACCATTGTCCTACCATGTGTTGAATCCTTTGTGTCAAGTAGCACTCAACCTCAGAAGGCAACGCTCAGACACAGTTGAGTCCATACTACTCATTCCACTTCACATAAAGATGCTCAGCACTATTACACGAGGCCCCTTAGCTTAGCAGAAACTCCAGCTGTACTCTACGCTTTTGAAATGATGTATTCAGCGAGCTCCTGAAAGATCTTCAGGTTTTTGTGCTCCAGATACCAGGAGCAATGACTGGCAGACCTGCACAGATTTATAAGTGTCCTGGTTACGGCAGGGATAGGGTTAATCTTCTGGCCCGGGACACAGGTCTTCCATCCCACTTGCCGCCATGCCCAGTCCATAGCGGGGAGCTGGCCGGGGGAGGGGGAGGAAGTCGCGGCTTGGGAGCGGGCTGGGGCTGTCCGGGGTGCGGTGGGTGAGCGCTGGTACAGTAACCCTGTGCGCACATTCCTCCATCAGTGTTATTGTTGTTGTTTTCCTCTTTCCTTTGCTGTTGTGTTAAACTGCCTTTATCTCAACCCATGAGTTTTGCCTTTTTCTTCCGATTTTCCCCTGCTGCCGTGGGGGTTGAGCGAGCGGCCACATGGTTCTTTGGTGCCGGCTGAGGCCAAACCACAACAATAAGCCACAAGCCACTTCACTGCAATCACCATTGGAAACATTGAAGAGCTAAATCTGGCTAGCTCTTTATAAAGCGACATCTGAGCACCTTGCAAATCACTGAAAAAGCTCAAGGGTGACTCATTTTGTCACTGGAACCAAAGGATGGAATTTCAAATACCTGACCATGCAAATCTGCATACCCAACAGGGCAGCAAAGGGTAGCACGTGCCTCTGGCCAGATTCTTGGGGGCACAAAGGGAAGTAAATCCATCAGAGTCAATGGAGAGAACTCACAAATGTGTTAGTCACACATTCCAGTTCATTAGGAAATTTCTCTTGCAGAGACACTGCAAGATGAACGTGCATGCATGTGTGAAGCTAGCAAAGTCTCTCTTTTTTTTTTTTTTTAAATTTGCCATTGGGTGGGAATAGCTCTATCCAGGCTGCTTCTGGACTCTATGCCAGCTATTCAAACACTAGGTCTTCCCCCACCTTCTAGTTCCATGTTCCGGTGTCCCAAACTTTCCATGTTCATGACCCCTACTAAGCCTGTACTTGCTGGGCCCTCACCTTTCTCATTTTTCCCTGCCCAATGCATCCTCTTAATGTTGTGTCCTGCCACATCTCTGTTGTGCAGCACTTGTCCTGGCAATGCCTCAGGCACCACAGAACATGATCTGGAACAAAAACTTGGTGCCACAGCTGCTCACATCAGAGGTCAGCAGCTCCACTGTCACTGCCATAGGCTGGGAAATATCATTCAGGAGGTGTCCTTCCATTGCATTATTTTTTTATCTTTGTGCAAAACCCTTTTAATAGTACTCAGGGTTTTGTTGTATTTATTCAAGCTTCCTGGAGATAATTTGGCAGAAGTCATAATCTTCTTTTTCTGCACCAGCATGAAGTGCTAGAAGAGGAAAGAGCTGACCAGCATGAGTGAGGAAGGAGGTGCTGACAAAACTTCTGGGTTTTTTTGCAGTCTCTGTCACTGAGAGGAACAGGCCATGGACATGCAGTTGAGCAAGACAGGTGTCATTGTAAGGGGGCATTACAGTTCTGGGCACCGTGTGATCCTCAGCTTTTCCTGAACTGAGGAAATCTTTGGGTAACAAGAAAGAATAATGAAGAAGGGCAAGTCCACTGACAGTTGAAAACTCCATTTATTGCCCTTGGTTATATCTCTGGCAAGGCACAGAGAGAGGAAAATAATCCAGTTTTCAGGAAGGAGCTGATGGCAGGAGGCAATAGGGAAAGGAGACAACTAATGTGGGATCGTTACATGTCTTAAGGCATGCTCTGGCTCCCTGACACATTGGCATTTTTCATCAGGATAGTGTGAAATACATACACTTCTTCAGGATCCACTGTTCATGTAACTCCCTGGTATCCCTCCTGGGCTTCAGAAGGTGAGAAATCGAGGCTGGTGAGGTCATGGAAAAACACCAGGGAAACGTCGCCTGACATACTCTGCCTTTATTCAGCCTGTGCTGTTTCTGTAATCCCAACCTCATCCTTTTCTCTGATGTCCAGTATGGATCCAGAGACGGTAACAGAAGCTTGTCATCTCAGTGGCTTGCCTCTTTACCAAGCTTCAGATAAGTTATCAGTATGGAGGCACTGACTCCCTGCCTCCTCTGCTGCTGCGGCTGAGACGCCATCAACCTTTAAAACACCCTTCTCCCTGCACCTCTGCTCCAGGTCCACAGAGATGAGATAATACGGCTTTAATCCCTCCTGTTTACTCTGCTCCCATTAGATACCGCCACCCTTTGCACTACCTTTAATAGAAATTGGAGAACATGGATTCCTAGCACAGAGTATTTGTTTCACTTTAATTAAGTCTCCAGTTGTAAAAGGGTATCAAGTATCTCCTGTGCCGAGACAGGCAGATTTGTGGGACTCAGTGAAAAAACAAACAGGGTTGTTTTGTTGGGGATAAGCAAGAGTATGGCCACCGAGCAGGGAGTGTGAGAGGACCTGCTTGGATTAGACTGCACGCGCCCCCAGCGGGGATGCCTCACACTGCAGGCTGTGGCACCTGCAGGGAGGCTTCAGTGGGGGGAAGGCAGATTTTTGGGTCACGGTTTGTTGCAGGCACGAGGCAAAACATGATCAGACCCTACCAGCCTGTGGTGCCCCTCCTCAGTGCTCCCCACAGACGGGAATGGAGGCCTCTGGGGCCATGCCCACAGCAGGCAGTGGGAAGGAGAAACTGGAGTCCCCAGCCAAACCGAGAGCTGGTGCCAAATCCCAGGGAAAGAGCAGCCCCAGCTCTGTGGCAGGTCCGAGCAGCCAGCTCTCCCCAGCCAAGGACCCTGCCAGCCCACGTGGCTGGTGTGCAGGCAGCAGTGACAGGCAGCAGTGACGAGCCACACATCCTTGGGACCGCTCTTAATCCTCCACCACCTTGAGAAGATCCTTTGCCTCCTCACGTGCTGACAAACAGCTGGAGCCAGGGAAAAGGTGACACGATCCCTCCCAGAGAGGAGAAAGGAAACAAAGTGTTTCGATCAAAATTAAAATCTTCCGTTTCAAATTGAACTTTTAACAGCATATTGTCTCTAAACAAAGGCCGTCCCTTTCAGGACTTCAAACCATTGAAACCGATTGTTTTGATTCACAAGGAGATTCCAGCCAGAGCAGTGCTCTTGCATGGCAGGTTTTGCATTCGTTGAATCAGCACCTCCCAGCAGAAAACCTTGCCTTTGGAAAGTTTCCAACCATCTCTGCTTTGGAAACAGTGCTCAGGGCAAATCACACTGCCACATCAACACTGAATCATAGTTCAGATGGAGATAGAAACCTAGAGCACTTCCAGAGCAAGTTGTTTCACCACACCCTTCATGAAAAATCTTTTTTCCACTTCCAGTTCTTGCAAAGGGCAGTGGGCATTGTTACAAGTGTTTACATTGTTGCTCTCTGCCAAATTAACATGATCACTCTCACCACAATAGGAGCTTCTAGGTAATGCTAATTACCTGCAAGAAAGAATTTTAGAAGCACTCAAAGCAACCAGGATAAATAGTTACATTTAGCTACAACTCCAGTGAAAAACTACTCCAACAAACAAGCTTAAATTGTAAATTTTGTGAAAATGCCAGAATATCAGATACTTCCAAGTTTTGTAGAAGCAAGTTGCTTTGCACACATATTTTGTTGCTCTTTGTTCTTTCATACATCATATCACAGTCACTGTTGTATCAGAAGGTAGGTGGTGAGAAGCAAGCAAAGAACCACTTAACATGCCAGTCTACATCATGAACCAGGTTTGATGATCACCTGCTTTTCAAAAGTCACACTTTCCATGCCTTGAACCTCCTGAGGAATTTATTTTCACCGTATTCCTGCTATGTAGGATAGCATTGTCCTCACTGACCTAAACATGAATCACGGTGTGGTGCAGAAAACTGAACACACTTCATCTGAACCTTACCCCCAAGCCTGACCTTTAAGACTATTTTCCCTCTTTCAGTTGCATGCAGCAAGTCTCAGTATATCATCATCAGTGGGAAGTATGTGACTGCACCAGAGGAGGAAAATAACTGGGAGACATGTGGGTAACCGAGACAATACAGAACTGCCAGAACCATGGCAGCTGCTGAGGGCAGCTTTTACAGTTTGACGTTATGCACATCCAGCTAATTCATCATTTTTATATGCATTTTCCTGTGGGCGCAAGAACTAGTACAAACATACGAGGAATTTTTTATTATTATCACTTTGTGGAGAAAGCATTGAAAGCTCCATTTCACCAGTGACTGTTTCTGGAAGGGGAAGAAAACTGCTGGAGTCTCTCCTGAAATCTCTAAAGTGGTTAAATCAAGACATTCCTTCAAAAATGTTAAATCTACCGTGATAACACAAGGAATTACACAACCCCTTGGCCTGCCAGAATGTCTTTTAAATTAGCTTTTCCAGACTTTTCTAAAAGTTTCCAGCAACAATAACAGGAGCCTAAACACTGTACACGAAGTATTTTTTCCATGCTGAATAGGGAAAGGGAAAGGGAAAGGGAAAGGGAAAGGGAAAGGGAAAGGGAAAGGGAAAGGGAAAGGGAAAGGGAAAGGGAAAGGGAAAGGGAAAGGGAAAGGGAAAGGGAAAGGGAAAGGGAAGAGCAGTGGAGCACCAAGGCTCTCCCTGTTTCTGTAGGAGCAGCTCCTCACACTTGGTCTGAGTGCCTTGTGGCTTCAGCAAAACTTTGGATGAAGCCCTGAACTTCATCAAACAGGTTCTTGGCTGGTCTCAGCCTCTGCTGATTTCATTAAGTCTTCAGCACCCTGTAGGAGAAAGCACTTTCCCTGCTGCTTTGTGCTGAGTGACTTACTACAGCTTTGCTCAAGCTGGAGCAGCATAGCCCCAAGCCTCTGCTGAAATACACAGTGCTGCCTAAGGGACTGAGTTTCCTAAGTCTTGTTAAAATCAATGTCTCAATATCCTCCAAGCTGCCTGGAAATTTTTGGCCAAGTTTCATCAGTTAGATAGGATGAAACACACCATCTTGTAGTGGAAATATTAATTAGTTACTGTTCCTGAAGTGTATTGAATGTGAAAATCTTTCATGCTATTGTATCTCTGTCTTTTCTTATCTGCAATATGAGCTTTCTGCCCTCCTTATCTACCACAACCAATATTTTATATAAACCTGGAGTGCAAAGCCTGCACTGACATCTTAAAGGATGAGCCAAGTGACTATCATTCAAATATTTATTTCATGAGAAGTTAGAACATTTTGCACTGTCCTCCACAACTCTTTCAAAAGCAGCTCATTTCTTCTTGCTGGAAGAGTGCCCGTTGTTCATTTGACGCTAAAGATAGGGCTTTGCTGTTTTCTTTTAAGTCAGCAATTGGAGGTGGAGAGCGAAGAGGGACTTAAGCTTTATTATGCTGCCGTGTCAAAAGGATACAACATTATGCAAAAGGCATGATGTGGAACAAAAAATTGCTTTCTTTTCCATGCACTTTCTCTATCTGGCATACAGATTTCAAACTATATTCTTCCTTTGCTTTGCCCAGTAGATTGGATTTCAGGTGGCTGTGTCAATTAAATGGCAGGCACTTTGTGCACCTTGCTGCCTCAGTCATTTAGGAAGCAGCAATCGGTTTTCTGTTGCCCGCTAAATTTCCAAATTAATGGAGCAGGAGGGTGCTGCTGTTTGTCTGGTTTTAAATCTATCTTAAATATGCAGTTGATCTCTTTCATGTTGGAGCCTGTAGTCTGGAATGAACGATATTCCCTCAGAGTAAAGACAGTCAGAGTGTTACATCCACAGAAAAGTGGGGCACAGAGGCACTAAGTGATTTGCCTGAGGTCGCACCGAGATTGCATGGAGAAGCAGGGACACAGGCTTGCAGCTAAACTGGAGGCAAACACAGAGGGACTGTGTGATCTACCAGAGAAAAGAGGACAGCTGGTTGCTTTTCTCTGTGGTTTTGCAGGATAAACCAGAAAACACGAGTGATGCCCCTCCTGATTTGTTTTCTAACAATGTGTCCCTACCTCCCAGCTGCTCGCCTTGCTGCAGCACATTGTGCAGCAGGATCATTTTATAGCCAATAAAGTGTTTCTTCGTGTGTATTTATCATCCCTGAAAGTGGAATCCCTCATGGTTGAATGTTGCTCGCACAGTGCACAGTGGGGAACGTATGGCAGACTCCCAGCAAATTCCAGCGTTGAACGTGATTAGCTTCCCTGTACCTCTGAGGAATAGTACCAGGAAATTGCTAACACTGTAAATTGTCTCAAATATGCACTTACTAAAGCCTTTAAAGAGCAATTACTGTATGTTAACTGAACACCAATCAACTGTAAAAACAGCAGTTATGTGGGTTTAATGGGTATATAAAGGAGAAAATCTCACCACCCTGCAATTAATTCTAAATCACATAAAAAGTGTAACTTGTACACTTATTGCTTATTAATACATAAAACATGTACAGCATGTTAAAACATTTAATTAGCACTTACATAACAGGCTAAAAGTTAAGTATCAAATTATCACTAAAATACTGTTGAGCTCTTCATTAACCGTGTGAAACAACCCTCAACATGCAGTGCTCGGGTCATTCTAGCAATTAGGTGCTTTCAGTGACCGTTCAGTGATTTTATATCAGCTGTGTCCCGTGCTCTGTCAGGAACAATGATATACTGTTCAGTTTTACCCTCTCCGGAATCACCTTTCTTACAATACGGGATGTTCCCAACAAAACCAGAACACAAAGAAGGGACAGCAGGAGGAGATGTTCTGAGCAAGGTATTCAGCTCTCATCTCCACGAAGCCGCGTTCATAAATCTGGCCAGTAAAAGATATGTTAATAGCAATTCACGATGTGGAGAACTTCATCAATACCTTAAAGCACATCAGGAGAGAGAGGAAAGTAAATCTGAAGTGAAGATCTGCATGTGGAAGAGGAGAAGATTAGTGGTAAATAACACCAGCTGGCGGGCTTGTGGTAGAGGCCAGAGAACACAGGAGCTGAAACCAGAGAACTGGAGGCCTCCAGCATCACCAGGAGGAGAGCAAGTGACTAGATATTGCAGCGGGAGTTTGAAAAAAATAGGCAGGGGCGGGGAAGGGAGACACAACAAACGGGACAGAGGTGTGGCACCTTAGACTTGACTTGCAGTCAAGAAGGATGCTTACTAGGGATCCCAGAGGGAAAGAAAATAATAGCCAATATATGCCATTGGGCCCTTGATCCAATCACACAGTCTGTTGACAGAAGGAAACCACAACGTAGAATTACTTTGTTTAGTCTAAATCAGCTGCCAGTATGTACATATACCACATGAAAGGTGAAACCTGAACACATTCCCAGAATGTCTTCCTGAACAACCATCTGCTGCCCAAGCTAATGTTACCATCCTCTCCATCACAATGAGCTTTGAAAGGGTAAATTCTATTTTCCAGGCAAGATAACATCCCCACCTCAGCAACATAGCTTAAGGCTACCAAGTGCAGTCAAGAGACTGCTTTCTTCACAGAGGCTCTCAGCTATTGCCTGCAGACTCACAGAAGAGGCACAGGTGTAGAAGGTGTTTGCACAAAGCCAGCATGGCCCATCACTCTTGTGGGTTTGTGAAGGGCTGTGGACTTGAACTACAGCTTCAGAGAAAAGGAGCGATTGCTAACGGTCAGCACAGAGGAAGACAGAGCTGCCAGCAAGCTGGACGGGTTATGAGAGGGAGATCTGTACTGTTGTGCTTCTCCACTCACAGAAGGAGGTGGCAGAGGAAGGACAGTCAACCAGCCCCCTGACTTCTGTGGGGCAGCTGTGAAAATGCCTGGTCAAGGTGAAGGTCCAATAAGAGAGGACTCCAGACACAGAGGTGCGTGGTTGCTTCTCACCAGAGTGGGTAGAAAAGCCTCCCTTTCCTCAGAAGGATCATTTAACAGACCCCAGGAAAGTGGGCAGATCTGTTCCCCCTCAGAAAAAGGGTTTCCACTCAGTAATTTTGCCTAAATTCTTTGACTGTATTTGATTGCATTTTTACTCATCTTGATAGTAAATCTGAATGTATGGTACCCCACAAGCTTTAAAGATATGTCATACAAATAAATAAATAAATAAATCATATGTCTTTCATGCACAAAGATTTAACTTAAAGCAAATATTTAACTTAAAGTATTTTCCCTCTTGATATAACTATACCTGTGCACTTACCAAGAGTACAGATTTGAATGTGAGCAGTTGTGGGACCAACAGATGGACAACTCCTTGTGGTGTGTTGACCTTGGCTGGCTGCCAGATGCCAACCAAGCTGCTCCATTGCTCCCCCTCCTCAACAGGACAGGGGAACAAAACATGACAAAAAGTTTGTGCGTTGAGATAAGGACAGGGAGATCACTCATCACTTACCACCATGGGCAAAACAGCTTGGGGAAGTTAATTGAAGTTATTGCCAATCAAACAGACTAGGATAATGAGAAACAAGAACAAAACTAAAAACACCTTCCCCCCCATCCCTTCCTTCTTCTCAGGCTCCACTTCACTCCCAACTTCTCTACTTCCTCCCCCCAAGCAACACAGGGAGACAGGGAATGGGGATTGTGGTCAGTTCGTCACACATTGTCTCTGCTGCTCCTTCTTCCTCATGCTCTTCCCCTGCTCCAGTGTGGGGTCCCACCTATGGGAGACAGTCATCCATGAACTTCTCCAATGTGGGCCCTTTCCATGGGGTGCAGTCCTTCAGGGACAAACTGCTCCAGCATGGGTCCCCAGTGGGGTCGTAGATCCTGCCAGAAGACTTCCTCTCCATGCGCCTAAGTTCCTGTCAGGAGCTCTAGCACAGGCTCTCCACGGGCTATGGCTTCCTTCAGGGCACATCCACCTGCTCTGGCATGGTGTCCTCTACGGCCTGCAGCGGCACAACCTGCATCACCATGGTCTTCACCATGGGCTGCAGAGGAATCTCTGCTCCAGTACCTGGAGCACCTCCTTCCCCTCCTTTTTCACTGACCTTGATGCCTGCAGGGCTGTTTCTCTCATATTTTCTTATTCCTCTCTCACAGATGCTGTTGCACAATGTTTCTTGCTCTTTCTTAAATATGTTATCACAGAGCTGCTACCAACATTGCTGTTGGGCTGAGCTTTGGCCAGCAGTGGGTCCATCTTGGAGCCAGCTGGAGCTGGCTCTGTCCAACATGGGGATAGCTTCTGGTGTCTTTTCACAGAAGCCACCTCTGTAGCCCCTATCCCCACCCCCCACCCCCAACCTTGGTACACAATACACTCCTAATCCCTGGAAACTGATTTGTGTCTTCAATAACCACCAGCAAGAGTACCAGCAACCCTGATACCATCTAACCTGTAAAGTAACTAATTTGTGTTACCAAGAGTTTGGACAATAAGAAGCTGCTCAAAGGAAACAAATAGTTTGTGGAAGGAACATATTTCTCCTCTCTCATGGACCTGAACATCTCTTGAAAGTCATTGGAGAAAAATGGATCTTTTTACTCTGTGACACCACGTCAGGTCTATATTCTTTATTCGGGGGGTATTATTCTTGGCCTGGCATTTGTTGCTTAGTTCTGAGGTGAGTTTAGTGTCCTTCTATGCACAGGAGTAGATGTTCAGTGCCTTTTTCAGGGCTGAACCAGTTTTATGGTTAGCTTAGTTTGGCAGGATCCAGCTCCATGATACAGGCAGTCCCTTCTGGTTCTACATTCTTATTCTGGTAAAAGAGAAGGGAAGGTCTTCAGGCTAAAGCCAGGGACAAGGACCCAACTTAACAATTTATTTTCTGGTTATGATAGACTTCCCCAAGGCAACATCATTTCCTCTGCTTCCTATACCAGGTCTCCATCTGGCAAATGGAGATATTAAAACCTTCTGCTCCAACAGTAAGCCACAACTTGTTTGTCCCTTAGATGGTGAGATTTTTTGATGAAGGTTTGTGCTCTGTTCATACTACAGCAAACACTACAAAAATACTTCTGTGACATGACTTCTTTATGCTATTGTCATGTACAGAAAGATTAGTGTCTTGTTCCATATTTTATTCCATCCTCTAACTATAAATCACTCTCTTTGAGAGAGTATTAATGACAAAGGATACTAGCATGAAATACTAATGGGCTGTTGCTCAAATTATGACTACCATTAGTGAAAAGAAACATGAGAATTAAAATAATTGAAATATTTCATTACCAACAGAAGCCTTCCTAGTGCTATGGATCGTCCATGAAGGGGACCTTGAAATGGCGATAGGACACATTTAGAAACACTTTTAAGCCCTTATCTGTCACTGGAATATAAACAGGAATTAAAGTTTAGGAATTGTGAATGCAGGTTTGTACAACTCTCCCTGCTTTGAGAGGACTCAAAGTCTAAATATTTTGGATTCAGTGAATGTTATTCTCAACACAGGAAAGTTAGTCAAGAGAGGACTATCACTACCTTCAAAAGAAAGAAATCCCAGCCTGAAACTGGACACAATCTGGACTAATTAAAGCTGTGCTGGAAACCTGCTGTTGAAGAAGCAAACAAGATTCCTCAGTGCTCACAGACAGCTAAGAACGCCTGGAAAACTTTGTGCAGAACAAAGCAGTTCAGCAATGAAACAGCTGCACAAAGAGGTTATTTATGAACAATCAATTTAGATGTTCAGATTAGAGATGGATCTGAGCCACGAAGTTTTGATGAGGATTCAGACATGCTGTAAGTAAATTTGCAGTATGACCTACCACGGGGATTGGGCAGCATTCAGCTCCTGACTTCCCCAAAGCTTATATGCAATTTGGATCTGATAGGATAGCCTACACCCAGCTCCAGCTCCAAGAGATCAGACACCTCAGTGCTGAAAAGAAGTACTTGCTTTTTACCTCACTTCATCATCTGTTTTGAGGTCTGTGAGGAAAAGCACTATGTCAGCATGGATGGCAGTTACAGGTTACCCCATGGAGAGAAGATATTAGGAAGTGAGCTTGTACTGTGACTCTCTCTCTCTGGTTTTGCATTTTCCCTTTTTCATTAGTAGCTTTCAGGTGACATTAGCCATCTGGAAAATACAAGCATAATGTCCAGGTTTGAGATACTTAAATTATCTTGATAAAAAGGCAAACCACCTACATGTGCATGAGAACCAGTCATGAAAGGGAGTTCTTGTTATTTGCAGAAACTATGACGAAAACACAGAATCAGTCAGTAAACTCTCATAAAGCAGAAACTCACCTGAGTGCTGGAGAACAGCTCATCTGTATTACATCCTTGACATTTCATTTACAGGTTTTGCTAGTGTTCATATCAGGATGGAGCTCTCTGAAATTGAATCTGAACATTTTAACTGAGAAATCTTGGAGGCTCATTTTATTCAAGGTTCTCCTTTTGCATGAAAACCGAAATTATCACCTCTTCCCTGAGCAGATTAACCACCTGTGAGCACAGCACTTTTCCATTGCTGACCGATGGCGGTACCTGATCATACTTCTACTTGAATGCAGAGTGTGAAATCAGAGTTTGCTCTCCAGGATGATACTGAGGAGGAGGTCTGCTTTTTTCCCCAGGCAAAAAACAAAGGATCTGCAGCAGATGACTGAAGTCTTCTGCTTCAGGCAAATTGGAGTTCATATTATAGGTGTGCTGGTGACCAATGCGTTCTTCCAGCACTTCTTTCTGATTGCAGACATGGAAAGAAATCTAAGTTACAGCTTGAATCCCTGCAGAATGAGGTCCTAATTGCTAAACATGTACATGAAATGGATTAAATAACAACATATATTTAGTCTGATGATAAGAATATAATTATACTTTTGTTGCTGCTGTTAGTTGAGTTAATTACAGAGGATATAATACCTACATCTGATCGCCTGTCCTTGCTGCTTTTGGTGGATAGTAGAGAAGACCCACCACATCCTCAGAGAAGGATCAGGCATGTTTAAATTCATTCACCCCAAAAAAGCTTTTTTCTGTGGCTGAGCTGAAAAAGCACACATGCGGGTTACACCTCCCCCAGAACAGATTAGAAGGACTGATGAAGGCGATCACAAAGATATTCCTTTGATCACCAGATGGGTTACGTCTGGTCCCAACTGAAGCCTAGCAGACAACTCTATTTTCTTGCCTTGCTGTATGCTCCTCCCTTCCAGGCAGGGACGGTGTCTGTATAGTCTCAGTCTTGCAAGTACACGAGCCTGGGCTTCCTCTAGCACCAACAACCAAGATAATGTTCTCAGTCTCTTCAGTACAACAGCCCAACTCCTACTAGCTCCAGCATGGCCAGAGTTGTCATCTGGTAACTAGGAGACATACTGCAAATGAAGGTGGAAGAGGTAATTACAGGAGCAGCTGAGCAATGGGAGAAGCAAACCTCATTTTTAACCTGTTTTCCAGGAGAAGACTCCTACAGTAATAGCAAGAAATACCCTGCTGCTGCATCAAGATGGCTCAAAGACCTTACTTCTTTCTGCAGGCAACATGTGCTGTATATTTGCCTATGAGAAACCAAATCCTTTATACTTCTGAATGACTATTTTTACTTAAATCATGCAGTTTCAACAATCACGTACCTGAGGTCCTGAAGAGTGTAAGCAGAGGAAAACATTTTTTCTGGAAATAACACATCAATGACTCATTGCTTTATAGAACTCGCCTTCTAATTGTCTACTGGTTTGTACAGACCAAAACTACCACTCCTTTTACTGCAGCATCTGTGCTAGAAGTCCTTGGTGACTTCAGTCTAAATGATTCCACAAAGACTTGAAGCATCATTTGACCCAGTAGCTTAATATGATTTCCTTCAGTTGCAGAGAAAAGTTAAAATTTCGGTCCAACATTTTCAACACAAGCCAAATTAATTTGAGGCGTAGCTGGTAAATATATTTCTCTCTTTAAACACTACTGAGAGCACAACAGAACAGCTGCAAAGAGACACATTTCACTTAGATTTGGAAGTCATGCGTGTACAGTTGGCTAGACCAAGCTAAACTCATCATTAACAGAAGTGTAAACTCAATAGAGAATTCACGAATCAAGCTGAGGCATATTTGCTTTTACACCAACTATTAGAAGAGGAAAATTATTTGAGAAGAAGAGAAGCATGTCTCTTCTCATTCCAGCAGCTGATAATTTTTTCCTAAGCATCCTATATGAAATGGATCAGTTGGAATTCTTCACAGATTATTTTATGTACATGAAAAATGCATCTTATAAACAACATAACAATAACAGAGATCACAAAACTAACTTTCAGGAAGCATTCCATTTTAGGATAATAAAATAATTTTTTTTTAACACAAGAATATTTTACCTGTCAGTTCTCATCAGAGAAACCAAGAGTTCAGTAATATTTAAAATGGGATTGGTAACAAAAGTACTGTGAGTTACGTTACTACAACATGAAATGAATTTGAAAGAGGTACAACTCATTCTGCTTCTGTGCATAAAGCTATCATCAATACAGATTAAGATGAGATGTTCATTAGGGACAGATTATTCCCTTCCTGCTCACCATGGGATTTCCTGCTTTTTCCTTCAGGAGTCAAGACACTGAACTAAACAGGGAACAGGCCTGCTCTTATCAGTTCCTACATTCTGCTAGAACAAAACAGATCTCAAACGCAGTACAAGGAAAGCCAATAGTGCTACCTGACACTTAGCTACGCACTCCATCTGTTGCTATACAATGGAGTGCACTGCATGAGAATTTACCTTATTTTGGTTATTTTTCATGCTGTTTTCCTCATTTTTTTCCAAGTTGACAGAACTTTGGATTGGATTCCTCCCATTGTAACAAGCGAGAATACTGGCTCAATCACAAAAGCAAAGCAAAACCAAAACCCGACCACACTGACACAATTCTGTTGGGTATTTCACTTGATTTGTAACATGTTGTAGGAGTGCTGCAGAAAAGGAATTGTAGGATTCAAGTCAGAACTAATTAAATAGTTTGGGCCAAGATGGAATGCAGAAGTGCAGATCGATATCTTCTCCTGCATGATAGCCAGTTTCTACATCTAAGAGCTGTTTGCTGCTGTCCCCTGCTAATGATGCATATAAACGCAGAGAGAAAATCTGATGAAATTTGCTCTGATCCTGCTAAGAGATCATTGTCTTACATACATTATATGTCACTGAGTATACATTGAGATGGAAGGCATGCCTTTTGGTCAAAAATGATCAGACATAGGACAGGCAGAAGAGCTGATCAGAGAAGAGTCTGAGTCAGTGAGCACGACCTTGAAGTAGTTCACACCACCAAAAATGTGGGCTTGCTGAAGGTCAGAGACAAGTGGAGAAATCAAGGTTAAGAGAACACCAAAGAAATAGGAAAATAGGAAATTGAAACAGGAAATGAGCCTGTAGGGAGTTCTGAAGGTCTCTGGTCCAACCTCTTGACAAAAGGTTTATTGCTGACACTAGACCAAGTCAGTCATGGCTTTGTCTGTATGAGTCCAAAAAACCACCAATAGTGAAGATATCACATGCTCATGGGTTGACCTGCCCCACTGCTGCACCACTCTCCCAGTAGAAAAGCTATCCTGTTGTCCTACCTGGATGTCTTCTCCCTTTATAGCCACATATGCATATGTCTTACATGTCTGATGAATCAGGCTTCCTTCTCTTCCTCTACCCTTGCAAAATAGGCACTGTATTTCCACACATAGGTAAGTAACTGCAAATGCAGCAGGAAAGACAATGCCTTCAGCTGGGCTCTCCAAACATCAATTGATCCAAATAGACATCAGCCTTCTTTACCAAGATTTTGGCCTGGATGATTGCTCTTTGACTTCTGTCATCCAGCCCCACCTTTGGTTCACAGGGTGTTTGCACCTATCTGTTTATCTGATGACCGTTAAGTATGTGACAGATGAGAAGACAATAGAAGTTTTAGAAGCTGCATCCTGGAAGGACTGTAGCCTTCAGAGCTAAACTTTGTGCTCCAGACTGCTCAAACTGAAATCCCTATTTCCAGCAGTGGTTGGGGGTGGGGGCATGGAATTAACGATGCTGCAAACAAAGAATGGTTTCTCTAACATCTTAAGCCTACCTTGGACTAAAACATTCCCTTTTCCAAAACCAGAATAATTTCCTATTTAGTAATCTTGCTGCTTTGGAGCCAGACAGCTGGTTTTCATGGTGGAAAAGTCCTGTGTTATCAGAAAAATATTGAAGAAAGACTTCAGGGTGAGGAAGACTGCAGAAACTTGGGGAAAGTTCCTTGCAACGTACTGAACATCTGCAATTGTATTTAGATATTTTCTTGAAGCCAGGAGACTGACTTTTGCTGTTTAATTTCACATGAAGTCTTCAGTGTGGCACCAGTTTCCAAGATAACGGGACCACAAGTATCAACGTTTCACATAGTCCCTATCACTTCGCAAAGAGCAGACTTTCCACTGGAAACCCTACAGTTCCGGACCTACAATCCTTACTTAGCGTGACCCTACCAATCCTCAGTGTTGGTCCCTGAGTCACAGGGTAACCTCAACTGCTCAACTCTTCTCCAGGGAGGTTGTGTGTTTGCACGGGAGGGAGATAGCGGTCTTCCTTCCCATAGCAACTCCTGCAAAGCCTTTGCACCGGTGTGAATACGAAGGCAAGATCTTTGTACGGAGAGAGCATTCAGGCACTGTACCTCTAGACCAAAAGAAAATGCCAGCAGCCAGCTAGCAATAACATGGCAAACATTTACCCAGACTTTTTAAGAAAAGGACAGACAATGAGCCTGGGAATACAGTGTGTGCAGAACAACAGTTGTCCCACGGTACAAATGCCCCCTGTGAAGCCCAGGGCTCCCAGTTACAAGAAATGGAATTGTCCAGCAAGGCAGAGAGGTAATGTGGGTAAAGGATTGTGTTAGGAACTATTTCCTTTCCCTCTTCCCTCCCACCCCCTTGTATTTCAATCAGCACAGGAATCTCAAGGCAGGTGATTCAGTCCCATTCAGCCAGAAACCTAAAACTGGGAAGATGAAGGATTTTGTTTCACTCACACAATCCTGCCACTCAGGTGAATGGGATAATGTGACTGTAATACTCTAGAAATCATCCCAAGTTCTTTCATTACATCAGTTATGTCATTCTCCTTAGTGATGTACCACTGAACAACCCTTTCTCTTTTTAAATTGATGCAAGTGCAGGTTAGCTCTGGGCTAGAACATATAACGTGTAAATTATTTGTAGGTCTCCCTCATGGGGACAAACTTTTTAGCAGGGCCTTTTGCAATAGGGTAACGGTTTTAAACTAAAAAAGGGTAGACTTAGACTAGATATGAGGAAGAAACGTTTTACAATGAGGGTGGTGAAACACTGGAGCAGGTTGCCCAGAGAGGCAGGAGACACACCATCCCTGGAAACATTCAAGGTCAGGCTGATCAAGGCTCTGAGCAACCTGATCTATTTGAAGATGTCCCGGCTCATTGCAGGAGAGGGTTGGACTAGGTGACCTTTAAAGATCCCTTGCAACCCAAATTATTCTATGATTCCATGAACAAATGTTTCTGGACACTACTGAAAAAAGGTAGTGTCTCACAGCCTAAACAGCACCTTTTTTTTTTTTTTTTTCCTCTGTAAACATAGGATAAGAAAATAAGTATTTTAACAGAGAAATATTTTGACTCCTACAGAGAAAGGTGGAAGCATATAAAGCTATCAGGTGATCAAAGCTTTCATACTGTTTAAGAGATGTGGTGCTTAGGGACATGGTTTAGTGGTGGGCTTGGCAGTGTTAGGTTAAGGGTTGGACTTCATGATCTTAAAGGTCTTTTCCAACTTAAATGATTCTATGATTCTATCATACACATCCACTTCCAGTACAACCAAAAAGCTACTTAAACTGGAAACAGGACCTGATTAAAGCATACCCACAAAAACCTTCTAGACATCTTCTGAACGTGCACTTAAAAATCTGTATTTAGACAACAAAGATTCCAAGACAACAGCACAAGCAACATTTTAAGTTTTCAGTGGAGAAAGAGGAAAAAATGTCTTCTGCTCCATCTTACTGGGTGTATATTTGACTCTAATTAAGCACAGCCTCAATGCTGGATCCAGTAGGTTATCAGATATTGGAGCATACAGTATCCCAAGTCATGAAGAGTCTGAGTTGATAATCCAAATACCAGCCTGCCTCCATCTATTTTGATCTTTCAAGACAGCCTGCAAAATTCCTTCATTTCTATGTTTGGGTTCAGGAGGAGTCAGCAGACCTTGGCAGTGTGGCCTTGACCTAACGGATGTTGGGCTGGTGGATATTCAATGTATTCTTTGGGGATGTGGTAGACCTAGACCTGTGTGAGCTAGGGGAAGTCACTCCCCGCTGCCTGTAAAACCAGAATTCCCTGTGAAAGGAGGAAAGAGTACAAGGGGAAAAAGGGTGCTTTGCTCCCTTCCAGAGCTGCCAGTTGAAGAACCAGTCATTTGTATAGACCTATCATCAGAGTAGCCAATACAAAACTACACACACACAAGCACAGACTCTTAAAAAGTTTTTATTAATTTTCATTGTTTTTTTTTTTTTAAAAAAAAAAACAAACCCGTCAGTGCAACAGTTCAGTATCCCCTTCCTATCCCCCATCAGTAAGCAGTAATTTTAAAATCAGGAAATACCGAGTGCTGAAGCCAATGGGTTAGCATTTTGCTATTATCTCCTTCTGTCAAACTCTGAAAAAAGTCCTCTGTATAAATTAAACAATGAAAAAAATGTTATTTTCAATTCTATGTCATTACAGTCAACAGAATCATAATAATGCATCTAACATGTGTGACCACAATATATCAGGTATACACTTTTGGGAAAAGAAAAAAAGGAAAAAAAAAATATGACATTCTAGGTTTGTTAAAAGGATAATGGTCCCGTATTTTTTATTAACAGGTTAGCAAAACAAAATCCAATGGATTACAATATTTACATGTTATTTGAAAAATAAAGTAGTGATAAAAGCATGTCACAATCATTTTTTTTTTCTTTTTTTTTCTTTTTTTCCATTTTTGGTAACCATTACAAACACCCAATCCAGGTATGGAACTGTTTAAATACATTTGAAATGAGGCCAATTAAAAAACAAATACAGACACAAAATGCGTATTTATACTTGTCGCTCCAATGTGTTTTTCCATGACCTTCCCTCCCTATTTCAAAAAACAAAACAAAACAAAACCCCAACAAAAATTCAAAAGAATCCCCCTAACACACAACTGATGAATCCCCAAAAGCAAAACACCATGCTTCTCAAGTAGCACTTATTCCACAATGCAACATTTTTGCCATCAATTTTATGTGAAGCTCTCTAGGACACCATTTCC